>PVKS010009352.1:0-64346 GCA_004027875.1 Aplodontia rufa
GAATTATTAAAAATCTGAAATAAGGACATGTAATTATTGTAAAGTTTATGGTGGCAATCTGAGGACATGAAAAATGTGTAGACCTATAAAGATAATTAATACACTGCAATTGTTTCTAGGTATAGACACGAGGGTAGCCAGAAAAAGCATTGCTCCATGCACATGAACAAAAAACAAAACAAAAAAAAAATTAAAGGTGTCAAATAGGTGGCTGAGAGTAACTGTTTTCAGATCTGAGTTGGTTCTCAGAAATAGAACTTATGGAATAAAGGTAAAAAAGGAAAGACAAGGTCTCAATAACAAGAAATCTTAAAAATATTCAGGATTCTGCCACATCAGTTGGTTTTATAGAGACTCCATGGTCTGAAATATCATTTCAGAAAAAATTATGATAGCAATTAGAAGCTTTCTTTCAAGATAGCATATTCCACATTTGAGAAAACTTATTTTGCTTATTCACCAATTGACGTTGAAGACTGACAGTCCTGAGTAGGCCCAAAACAATGAAATACTATGTAGAGTTGCACTGGCCAACTTACATTGCTGTAGCGTGTGCATGTATGAATATGTAACAACAAATCCCACCATGTGTACCACTGTAACACACCAACAAAAATTGGATAAAAAATTATAATTCAACTGCTCAAAAAATATAAAGAAATACTACATAAAAGACACTGATTACAGTGCAGGCTGCCTTGCTACTTGAGCCAACAGTACCTTAATATTACTAGAAGTATGACAAGTTGCATTAGGAGTTATAGAGAAAGGTCATGTACATAATCTGTAGCAGAGAAGTCACCACCATTTTTTGTAATAAAAAGGGTCTTTGGTGTGCTACATGGACTTGGTAGAGATGAATGATCTATCCATAGGACAATAAGTAACCATCATAAGATCACAGAAGACCATGGAAGTTTATTGTTAGAAGAGATTCATCAAGGATGGAATGAACGGAGCCAGATCTACATGAATCAATGACAGGTACTCCCAAGTCATTATCCACCAAGGTACTGGTAATATCCTTCCAGCCAAACTATGTTCACATGGGGGTTTCCTTATGTCTGGGAAAAAGATAAGTTTGTTTCACAAACATATTGGTTTTACTCAATATATGGTACAAGCCAAAAATAAAAAGACAAAAAAAAAACTATTCTGCTGTACATCTGCACTCACGGTAACAATAAAAGACAATAAAGAGGAAAATCTTCTTAATAGGCTTAACTCCTAGTAAGGCAGTTGATTTTTCACCTTCATGGCAAGAGAAATATCTCTTCGTAAGAACATACACATACTCAAAGACAGTGTGAGTGGTTGGTCAAAGTCAAGATTAGAGATGGGACATGAGGTATAGGGAGGGGACATGTGCATGGATCTGTAGAGCTGGGCACCGAGAGTGATCCTTGAGTCACATGATAACATTAAACAGAAAGCAACCATTGTGGAAGAAGCACTGAATCACCAAGTAGATGTGGACATCAGCCAGTAAGTCCAGCTTATTTATACTCACAGCTGCAGCTCAACGCAACTCATGGAGGAATCTGATTGAACTGCACCATATCCTTATTGTCAGACAAAGGAGAGAAATTAACCAAAGAAATACATACTTTTGTCTTTACATGCTTTTGTTCACAAAATCTGTAACAGAAAAAAATTATAAAAATCAATGAAGCAGTATTGTGAAAAATAATCATTTAAAACACAAGTTTGCAGAAGCAGCCCACAGATGAACCAGCAGACCTATTTACTGAAATTAGCAGGCAGTACTTTAAAATAGTAATTATAATTGTGGTTAGGCATTCACAGGTAAAGATGAATATAATTATTAAAATGATGGACCGTGTAAAGAAAGAAACAGGAGCTCTAAAAGAACCAAATGGAAGGACTATAACTAAAAAATATGATATCTGAAATTATAAAATTCATTGAATAGCCTGAATTGCAAATTGAACAGTAAAAGAGGAAAAAAGTGAATAAGGAGATGGGTCAATAAAAAAAAATCACCTGAAGTGAAATAGAGAAGAAAAATGGGATGAAAAATGAATGCTGTGTGAATATATTAAGTGTAATGGAAGTTCTGGAATGAAGAGGAATTTTTTAATTCAAAGATATATTAAAAAATTGCTCAAATTTTTTTTAGGAAACCACACTATGTAAATGTTAAAAACTGCAATAAACCCAACAAGGAAAAAAAGAATAGTTTATCTAGCACTTCTTTGCCAAAAAAAGATAAATAAAGACTGATATCTCAGTGCCCTTTAAGTGACTCCCACATAGTGGGTGCTTGGTAAAAATCAACTGCATGAAATAACACCATTACCTTGAAGTGTTTTGCATCTGTGTGGTTATGCTGAAAGTTCCTTATCTCTTTATCAAAAGCAAGAGGGCAAAACAAGGTCAATTTCATTTTAAAAAATTGAAGAAATTAGTTCATGGAAAACCTACACTGAAAATAATTCTTAATTTCTTTAAAAGCAGTTTGATGATCTAGAACAAGAATGGTATCAAGGTATTACAGTGTTCATCACATTTAAACAGCACAAAGAATAGGAGGGGTAAATCTATGTGCACTTTTATAAGTAAAGAGCTATAATATTTATTTCAAGGTAGACTGCAGCAATTTAGGAATGCACATTTTAGTTTAGAGCAACTGCATAAAAATAAAATGAAAGCAAAATAAAGAGAAATAGTCAAAAATGGCAATAAAAATTAAATGGAACTCTAGGAAATACTTTTAAAAAGTAGGAAGGGGGAACAAACTATGGAATGGGACAAATGAAAAAATAGCAAGAGGGTAGGCTGAAATATAACCAAATCAAAAAAATTATACTGACTATAAACAGACCGAAAGCGCCAATAACGCTTTGTCCTGATCTTGCCCATCATCCCCTTTTCCACTCTGTTGCTACAATAGTTCAGCTTCTTGGTATCTCTCACTTTGATTGAGAGGACTTCTTAATGTGGTCATCCTGCCTCAACTTCCTTACCTGCCACACCAATGCCAGGTAAGTCTGACTTATCCCCAAACTTTGTCATGCAACTTGGCTGAAGTAATCTTATGAACTCCTTACCAGTTTCTTTCCTAACTACATGTGGCTACAGAGGTCTAGCAGGGAGCAGTGTTGCACTCCTGTAATCCAAGCAACTCAAGAGGTTGAGGCAGGGGGATCACAAGTTAAAGGCCAGCCTGAGCAACTTAGCAAGACCCTTTTTCATACTAAAAAAATAAAATAAAATAAAAACAATGGCTGTGGAGACAGCTCAGTGATAGAGCACTTAGATTTGTGAGTACCTGGGTTCCTCCTGGGAGGAGGAACCCTAGAGCTAAATCTTCGACTCTTAAGAAAGATCCTCAGTGTCCTCTCTGAAAACAGTAAACTGTGTTTTAGAGAATTTTGTAGATCCTTTGCCTAGTCCTAGACTTCTGACTCTGTCCTCATTCCGTAGCATACAACCATGGTTTACAAGGTTACTTTGATCCAAATGCTACACAATAGCTGCTTTCTTTGGCTCTACAATTTAAAGCCTAAGGATCAGTCACACCTCAACCCCAGCTCAGCTCAACCTCTCACTGTCTACCCCAGGCTTGCTAAGAATCCTAGCCTGGCATGCATGAAGACCAAGGTTCAAAACCAAGCACCACATACACAACTGTCATAGAAACAGAAACCAGATGAAAAAAAACAGATTCTCTCTTTCTTAAAGAGAGAGCAAGAGAGAGAGAGAGAGAGAAGAAAAAAGAATCCTAGCCTTGGCAGAGAACTGGCTTGACCAGGTGGAGCATTCAAATACTTTGCCAAAGCACAAACATGTACATTCCTTTACATCAATCCTGACAGCTTCTTTCAAGCCTCAGGCTATAGCCACACCACATTTCAGCAGTTCCCTGGAAACATTGCTTTCTCTCTCATGTTTGCATCTTTACTTCCCTTCTTTCAGAAATACCCTAACCATTTTCTCTACTTTGGGAAGTAGACCTGGCTCAAATCTTACACATTCTCTGTGAAGCATTTCCCAAAGCCCGTCCTTTCCTTCCTCAACAACTTCATGTGAACTTGTACCAGCAAAGATGGCATCTACCTGTCAGTATGTCCATGGGCCTGAAAATCAGATCGTGAAGAAGGAGATTTTGTTTGTCATTTATGTTCTTCACACTTAGTGCTAGTGTTAATATTTAAAATCATTTTGCTGAACATGAGCATACAATGTAGAGTAAGAAATTCAGTTTTTAAAATAAAGAAATAGAAAGCTATACTCATGGGCTAAAAATTACTGTAGGATTGTGATAAAGTTTCTTTGGATTTCACTCATTTAACTCAACAACAATTTCCTAAGTATCTATGCGGAACTAGAGCAAAAACATGCAGTGAGAGGAACTCACAAAAATAATACTGATGGTATCAGGAGAGTCAAAATTACAAGTCCCACACAATTTGCATTCATCACATGAGAGGTGTGATGTGTGGATTTATTTTTTTTCCCCAGGGCTGAGGGCAGAACTAAGGGCCTTGCGCTTGCTAGGCAAGCACTTTGCCACTGAGCTAAATCCCCAACCCCGATGTGTGGATTTAATTTGTATGTAAAAGTTATTTGCTTAGGAACAAAATTGTTGACAATATTTATTGAACAAAATTTAATCAGAGATAAGATAAATTATAGCATAAATAAGAATACAGGAGATAGAACACTTGAATGAGAAACTGTAGCACCTCACACATTCATCACAGAAAATTAATAACATTATTACAAATTATACTTACTGTGGTATAAGAAAAGTTCCAAAGGCTTCTATTCAGTAACAGTTTATTGATTAATTTGGCTACATAAACTATTTAAAATACAGAATATCAGAGAAATCAGAAAGAAATAATCTATAACTTGAAAACTTGTGTCCTTTTTTAAAAAAGTAGCATTAAATTTAATTTTAGCAATGTCCCAAATAATTTATGTTTCATAAAACCAACTTTTAGGAAGATTTGCCTACTACAATGGGCTCTACATTTCATTAAGTATGGAACTCTTTCTAAGGGTCACAACTGGAAGAAAGAAACGTGATCTGCAGCAGAATTGGAATGAATAACAAAAATTATGTCCACTGCATTTCAACTCATGTAGGCCAATGCCGTAGGTTAGGCCATCATCAGTTTTCTCATAAAATCTTGGATTGTTCTAGTTTCAAGCAATGTACTTATGTTCTGATTTTCCTGGAAAAGTTCACTGCAGAGACTGATTATGACATTTTGGGAATGAACAGCTTCATCCATTGCAAAATCTTACGCAATTTGCATTCATCCTGCAATTGCTCCCATCTCTGGAGACGATTTTACTTTCCATTTCCCCTTGTGTGTGGTAAAAAGTTTACAGAGTGAGTGTCTGTATGCCACTGATCCATTCATTTGCACTTAGCAAGATTTTTATTCTACTTGAAGTACACAGCTTGTGTGGTAATTCTGCTTTGAAAGTTACTGAACTGGGAAGATGAGTGCCTTACCAGTTACACATTCTAACATTGTGAGAGAAGACATGCTTTGTAAAGTGTGTCTTATTTATGGTTTATCTTTATAGTGCCTCTCATTGGTCCTTATTATGATGTAACATTCACAAGAGTTATATTCTGGGCTTATAAAACAGGAGGAAGAAGAAAATCATCTTTCCTGAATCACAAAGCAAGTTATATCCATTCTCATTTGTGAAAGAAACAAAAAACCCAGAAAGCAGATTTACCGATCTCAGATGCCACCTATTTCCACTCTTCTTACACCTCCAGGCAAGTCATTCTTACGTTAGGATCCTCCTCTATAGATGCATTGAACTCCTACTAGGGACACAGCTCTGTGCTGGTTCCTATGAACAAGAGAAAGCCGCAAGGACAAAGTAAATGGAACACTCCCTCGCCGAAAGGAATTTGCTGTTTGAGGTAGTGATTAGTTAATACTGATGTGTATCAAAATGTAATAATGTCCTGAACCTAATGTAAAAGTGTTGTGGGATTATGGCAAAGAAAAATGACAGACAGGGAAATTCAGAGATGGCTTTAGACAGGTGGGATTGTAAAGCAGGGAAGGATTTCTGAAGGGTCAGAAATAAGTAGACCTGCAGACCAGGCGAAGGAAAACCATCAGTACACCTCCACAAAGTGACAGACAAAAGCAGAGTCTACACACCAAGAGGCCAAGGTACAGTGTGGGAGTCAGAAAGGAAAATTCCAAATATTTTGTGAAGAACTTTGAGTCTGGTACTCAGCAATTGGACTTCAGTCATTGGGAGATTGGAATAACTAAAGATCATGACTGGAGTTCAGAAAGATCCCCCTACAAAAATAGCGGTGAAGCTTGGAAGAGGACCAGGAATAGGAAAGAAAGCAAAACAAAACAAAAAGAGGACGGGGAAGAGATGGGAGAGGGGATAAGGGAGGTGGAGAAAACGAAGAAGACAGCAAGAGGAATTGAGGACTGTTGCTGGAGTCCAGGCAAAGGCGAAGGGTTTTTGAACCACAGTGTTAGCTGTTAGCAACAGGGAGGCAAAGAGAGTGAGATAATACTCAAAGCAAGATTCCAAGCTCTAAGTTAAGGAATAGCGTAAACACAATGATTATGCTGACTCGAGGTTTTCTTAGTTCCATTTCTAGCTCTGTATAGTTTTGGTCAATTTCCAGCTATTAGAAACACTTCTCCAGAATTGGACCAAAATTTGGTTTTAGGACGCACTCTACAGGAGGATATTCACTCCATATGAACATAATCTGTAAAAAAAAAAAAGGAGGACTTTTTTTTTTTTTTTTAGTAAAAAACAGAAGAGTAGGAGCTGGAGCGGTGGCTCAGCAGTTACAGCGCTTGCCCAGCATGTGTGAGTACAGGCGTTCAAACCCCAGCACCATATACACAGCAAAGTCTCAGAGCAACGAAAGCCACATGAAAATCTAAATAAAAATTGCTTCTCTCTCTCTCTCTCTCTCTCTCTCTCTCCACTATCCCTCTCTCTTAAAAAAAAAACAGAAGAGTATTGTGACTAATTTGAACCCCTTTAAAGTGGCTATATGGGCATTTCCAAAATGTAAAAATTAATGTCTACCTTCTGAGAATATAAAATGCAAGACCGTGTACAATCTGGCAGAGAGAATCATATACCAACTATACTTATGTCCTTATATACTAATTTACACAGGATAGTTTCTCAATTTTAATGCAATACCATATAACGTGTTCAATAATTGATATTTTCAACATAATTGAATATCTTGTTAGCAATCCCTAAGTTTCAAAATTATACAAATGATTCATAGTTGTAATAATAATTTTTGCTTTTTATAGCATGTGCTATTTATTTCATAAAGACTATGGTGTAAGGAAAAGCTATAACTTTATTTCCTCAAAATAGACATCTCTGTCAATGCCACTTATTAAATATTATATCTCTACTCCCTTTAATTGACACTTTATAACAAAGTAAGTTATCTTAAATGTTTTAGTATGAAGAACATTGGGTTTTAAATGAGGGAAGGTTATCTAATCATTTGGATAAATATGACTTTGGTTTACCAAGAATAAGTAATTTACGGCAGTGTTATTTGTGCCTGGCAGTTCAAGAACTTTCCATCAATAGGCACCTTAGACTGAAAATGTACAGATTTGTCCAGACATGAGGTATTTGTTCTCCATGTGTGCCAACATTTCAATACAAACAAGAACCATCTAAATTTGAAGGTCAAAGCTCCATTTAGATCTCATCCTGCTTCCTAAGACAGTATTTTATCAGTAATTAAAGCAAGGCAGTCTAAGACAAGAAATACTGGAGCTTTCTATATGTTAACCCCACAGAATATGGCTTTACAAGTAACCTAATGATACAATTATTAGGTGCTGGAGCTGTGGCTCAGTGGTGGAAGTGCTTGCCTGGTATGTGCAAGGATCCAGGTTCAAATCCCAGCACCACATACACAGCTGAGTGTCAGAGAAATGAAGTCCAGATGAAAACATAAATAAAATTAATTCTCTCTTTCTCTCTCTCTGTCTTTTTAAAAAATAATTATTAATATATTGTTTATAGTTGTTTAGTATAAGAACCTGAAAGGAAAAAAAAATGGCAAATGCAAATGCTCAGGTCACAGAAAAAACGTGTGTGTGTGTGTGTGTGTGTGTGTGTGTGTGTGTGTTTTCCTGTCCATTTCCCAATTTCTCATTTCTTTTGGACTCAGTCCAATTTTTAATGACCCCAAATCTCTTACTGTGAAAGATCCTAAAAGCTGAAATTTGAGCACTTTGAGTAACCCTAAAATAGCAAAATAAAATTAAAAAATAAACCAAAAACATCCCACAAATGAGAAATCTAAATGACCTTGGAAATTACTTTTTTTCTCATAGCTAAACTATAAGAAAAAATTGGTTAGATTGATGTTTTGCTTTTATATGAATGATAAGGCACTGACTATGTGTATGTCATTCAAATCTTAATGTGAACATTCCATAAAATGCTCTATATTGGTTTTAACAAGGGACTGCAGCAGTGGCTCAGCATTTAGGGTGCTTACTGGCATACACAAAGATGTGGGTTTGAATTCCAGGACCATGTACACAACAAAGTGTCAGAGCAACAAAAGCCATATGAAAAAAATAAATGAAATTGATTCTCTCCCCTCCCCTTTAAAAACATACATAAAAATTATAACAAGAAAAATTATTGCAATTACTATAGTGTCACATATGAATCTGTTAAATCACCTACTTTCCCAGTAGAGATCTGACATTTTGTTTTAAACTCTCAAATTTAAATGATCCTAAATAAAAGGTGACACTTTCTACAATACTATTTCTAAGTAGTGACAGAAACAAACAGAACCAATCAGCTTATTTATTCTCTTCATCTTACCAAGTCAAAAGCTTAAAGAGAAAGGAATAAGACCTGCAGATTTTCAGTAAGTTAGTAATTATTAAGTATTTGGCTAGCATGGAGTAAAGGAAGATCATAGAAATGAATATTCTGGGAGTGATTAAAACATAATAACAAAGTTAAAGGTATCAACAACTAAAAAAATAAATGATTCTTAGTCTAGCCATGACAAATCCTATTTATCATAGACATTTAATTATCTTTGAAAGTGTGTAATGATGGTGTGAGAGGCTTAGATTACTAGGAATGTTTGTTGTAAGAATATGTCTAAGGTAAAGCAGTTCTAATAATAACTTTGTAATGGCTTATATATGTTGGGGATTCCTTTGGTTTCTTTTCTTCAGACAATAAGACAGTGCCAAAAAAAGACCTTTATAACAAGGCTTAGTTATCAAATAACTACTGTGGCATCTGAGTCAGACCACTTGAATGGTATTTGATGTGTTTAGTGTGTTAGCAGAGGGTTTTTGTTTTGTTTTGATTTGATTTTGTTTTTTTTTCTTTTTTTGTTTTTGTTTTTGTTTTGTTTTGAGTGGGGACAATGCTGGGGACTGAACCCAGGGTCTTACACATATTAGGCAAGCACTCTACCACTAAGCTATACCCCCAACCCCAAGCAGATCTCTTTCAAAATAGTACAGAAATTCAATTAATTTGAGCAAAAGTCAAGAATTTATGAGCTCCCATAAAATAGATATCTGACAGGAGGGATAAATTCACTCTCAGGAATATCCAGACACATACGATTAAAAAACTCTTTAGGATTTCCCTATCATTTCTGCTCTTTATCCTCTAATGGCAGAAACTCAGAAAGCCTGACTCATTATTTTAGGTAGTTCTAGGCTTACATTTCCCACAATTTCACAACCAAAGAGGGCAAAATTCTTCCCTATCAGCATGATTTTCCAAAAGTAGGAATGATCAGTTTTGATCATGTGTCATCCCAGACTGTGGCCTGGGCATCAGGATTCAGTGGTTCACTTACCTGCTTGCCATCAAGGGAGCAAGAAAACTTGATAATCAACACAAAACTCATGGAGAGAAACTAGTTTCCAAAAGATAGAAGTGTTTTATGGACAGAAGAAGGGAGGATGTTACTCTGGGGCAATTGATGAGCAAATGCCCACTTCAATGAGGAAAAGGGATATGAATAAAATGTAGTTCTTGGTCTCAAAATAGCCACAGGTTAGCAGTAAGTATAGTAAAAAACAAGCCATAGCACTGTGATATGTGTTATACCACAGTATGAGAAAAGCCCTAATGGACACAGGGCTGACTGTGCGAATTTCAGCTGTACAGAATATGCTGTCTGGAAGGATTCCTAAAGCGGTTATATTTGGACTAAATCTTAAATAATGAAAGGGAGTTAATCAATTGAAGGAAATCAAGAGCATTCCTAGAGAAGTCATTGAAATGCTGCTTTTTTGTTTTGTTTTGGTTTTTACAAGGGGAAGAACAGAAGTGCAAATACGGAGGTCAGTGAGAGTTCCAGCAGTTTTAACAAATGGGTCAAGAGGATGGGAGATGGAGTGAGGGAGGGGAATAAAACATTACGTTGAAATCGGGTTATGGGGCCTCTAAGTGTCATGGCAATGATCTCCAACACTGTTAGACAGCCAGACACTCTGCCTTCAGGTCAACTCCTGAACCTAGTAAGTGATGTATCCTGTGATGACTCAGCTCAGAGGCCCATGTGGCTGAGAGGCCAACAGTGGCACTTTCTCTAATTTATTCTCATTCAGAGCATGACCACGCATTCAGTGACATGTATCCATATCACTAGACAATGCTAAGTTTGAGTAAACTAAGTCTCACAAAAAGCTAAGTGGCTTTGTATTGCTGTCCTAATACTATTTCATACCTCTGATTATCAGTAGACCATGAACTAAGTGGCTTAAAGCAGCACCTATGACCTCACTGACTTCATGGGTGGTTACTGGATCCTTTGAATGGCCTCGCACTGCCTCGCACGGCTGCACTCACTGTGATAGCTGGTGCCTCTAACTTCAGACTCAAGTCCTCTTCCAGAATCATTCATCATGGTGGTAGAACACAGTTCCTTTCACTTCTAGAATTCACCATGGTTTCCATCTTCTCCAAAACCATCAAGAGAAGTCTTTCTCCAATGCTTCAAATCTCTCCTTTTGAAAGGGTTCCTGCCTGTTTAAGTCAGGTTAATACAGAAAAACTTTCTTTTGATTAACTTAAACCCATTTTTCATTACTTATATCATTAAAATTCATTTTTCTTGTAAAAAAAGACGTAATTACAGAAATGAAATCCATCACGACAGTCCACTCACACTCAAGGGGATGTTGGTATATCCGATAGGAACACCAGGGGGTGGCCATCTTGGAGGTCATCTCAGAATTCCACACAGACTTATTAAACTGATTAATATTCCCCCAGAAGATAAGTCCATCTTTATACCTGTAACCTATGAATGCTGCATTATATGACCAAAAATATAATCTATGATTAAGTTAAGAATGTTGAGATAGAGATCATATCAAAATATCAAGGTAGGTCCTAAATGCAGCCCGCTGAATTATTATAAAAGGCAGGCTGAGAGATTTTTGATACAGACAGAAAACAAGCAATGTAGCCACAGAAGCCAAGATTGGAGTTATATTGTCACAAATCAAATCATGCTGTTAGCCACCCAGAACTAAAAATGGGAAAGAAGATTCTCCGCTAACTCTCCTGTGGAAATATCACCCCATTAATACCTTAATTCCAGCCCCAAGACAGTGATTTCAGATTTCTGAACTTCAGAATTGTAGGAATAATTTTCTACTTTTTAAGGCACTAAATTGGTGGCAATTTGTTGTAGCAGCCACTGGAAACACATACAGTTTGTACCAGTAATGGGTTAGAGATAAGACAATTCATGTAAGAATAGGTAAACTCCATGAGAAGAGTGGGACTAACGCTTTCATGACTACAACAGCTCATTGTCAGAACTGTACGAATAAAAATAATACAAATAATTCTGGTGGGCTGGTGGTGGAACACAGTGATAGAACCTGGTCAAGCACATGCTAGACCCTGGGTTCTATTCCTATCACCACAAAAGGGGAAAGAAACGAAGTCTAGTAAAGAAAACCATAAATAGATAAATAAGCCAGCAGATAAATATCAAGAGGAGTATTTGCTATCTCAATTGCTAAAATGAACCTTATCCTAGGTATATCGTGTCTTGAATGCTAAAACAGGACTAACTTGATCATTAAAACCTTCTGAGGTTTATTGTTAGAATTTTATAACATAAGAAATATAAGAAATTTGTGTCCCAGAGATAAACAATTAACTATGCATAAATTGGAGGTATATTCCTCATTTATTTATTTACTTACTTATTTACTATTAAAGTTGGAGAACAAAAATTCAAAGGTCACAGCCATTAAAAAAAATATTGAACTGGGCATGGTGGCATACACTGAATCCCAGAGATTTTGGAGGCTGAGGCAGGAGGATTGCAAGTTTAAAGCCAACCTCAATATAGCAGAGGCCCTAAGCAACTTAGCAAGACCTTGCCTCAAAACAAAAAAAATAAAAAATGGTCTAAGGATGTGACTCAGTGTTTAAGTTTTCCTGGGTTTGATCCCTAGTAGTAAAAATAATAATAATAAAAATAAATAAATAAATACTGAGAAGCTACTGAAAACTTAGTGTCATGACCTGGTTATGATAAAATGTATATTTTAGAAACAGTCTTTTTGATATTAGTATAGAAAGTAGGTGGAAGAGAAAATAATGAAAACAGAGAGACTAGTTAAGAGGTTGCTGGAGAGGCTGGAATATTGGCTCAGCTGTTGGAGTGCTTGCTTGGCATACGTGAGGAACCAGGTTCGAACCCCCACACCACACAGACAGCTAAGTGCTGGAGAAACAAAGGCCAGATGAAAACGAAACAGTTGATTCTTTCTTTTACTCTTACTCTCTCCATTTCTCCCTCTCTCCCAGTCTCTCTCTTAAAAAAAAAAAATGGTTACTAGAATAGATTATTCACAAGAAGTCTCTAAATTAGAATGAAGGTGGCAGGGTCACAGTTAATACATTAATGAGCAACACAGGATTATCAACTGGATGGCACTATCTCTAGCTTTGTATCAACACAATATGTATTTGGGGGTAGATAATATCTTGATTCCATTTTACAAAAATTATTCATTCAGGAAATATTAATTATTTACTGTGGATTTTGTACTCAATTAGGGTGTGAGGAGAAAATTAAGTCATGGTCAAAGGCCTTTGTAAGGCCATACAACTTCTAGATGCAGAACTGGCACCAGAGTCCAGTCCATCTTACAAGCATTTCTGAAGAGTCAAAGGAAGAGAACTGCTACAAGAAATAACACAGCACTATCTTGACCTAAACCAGTGACCCACACCCTGCCTAGAGGCAGTTGATAATAAGAAGAGTGTTTATTTTGCTTTGTTTTGTTTTCTGAGTAAACATTTGATCCCTGATAAACTCTTAAGAGATTTTTGCTGGAGTCCTAAACCTATATTGAAAGCAGCTGCAATATTTCAAGGAACTTTTCATAGTAGTTTGGCTTATATTAATGAGGTACTAAGAGAAAGAAAGCAATAACATTCAAATACAGCAGTTTTCTATATCATTGTTCTCAACCATAGCTAATTTGATTTCTAATTACATGATTAGAAGTTAACCTGATTAGTTCCTTCTGGAATAAGAAATTCAAACAGAACTTGCTAAAGAATGTGGAATTTACTATTAGATTAAACATTCCAAAATGGTGTCATTATCTCTGGAAATGACCTTGAATGTTTTTCTTGTTTGTCCTTCTATTTTAAGGTAGATCTAAAAAAAGATGATTCCAATCAACTTATCCCATTTCTGAACTATTCCAGCATAATTAAATAAAAAAAAATTATTGAGAATTTATGTGCCCCACTCAAGGTCTAGGAAAATCAAAACTAAATGCCTTTATTCTTTAAAAATTTTAATCATGCTTAAAGTTAGAAAGAAGCAATTCTGAACTCCCTTCCTCTTATTAAGTTTTATTAAGTTATTTCCCCTCCCTGTTTTTAAGCAACGACTCCTTCAGTTGTTCTCCAGTTTCAGTTTCAGACAAATAATGTTGGGTACAGCATGGTCCCAAAATTATAATTTTGTCAAATTAAGACCATTAATTACCTGTGTATTCTCAAGCTAAGCAAAATGTAGAATATATTCAACTACTGGGATAATTCCAGCCAGGGAAAACGTTTTGCTGCACTTGATAGTCTTCTTCCTGACAAGTTTTGCTTTGTATTTGGGAAAAGATGATTCAGTTTAACCTGAGTGCTCTTAGATATCTCCACAGTCAAAAGATAACTTTATCTCTAATGGCCCCATAACCCTAAGGTCAGGTTGCTTAACCCTGAAAAAATATTACCTTTCACTTTATTTTATTTATTTAGGTACCAGGGATTGAATCTAGGGCGCTTAACCACTGAGCCTCATCTCCAACCGTTTTTCATATTTTATTTTGAGACAGGTTCTTGCTCAGGGCCTCACCAATTTGCTGAAGCTGACTTTGAACTTACAGTCCTCCTGTCTCAGCCTCAGAGTTGCTGGGATTTGCTAGGATTAGAGGTGTGAACCATCACATCCAGGTTACCTTTCACTTTAGAGAGCTAGTAGGTCAAATAACTTTTTGCCTTTGTGATTTTTACTAGTACATTCTTGTTAGTGATATATATGGTTTATTTATCAGTTATTTTGCTATTCATTTATTTTACCTCTATATGTCTCTAGCAACAGACAGTTCTCAGTCCCAGGTCTGCTTAAGTGTTACATGTTATGGAATTAAAAAACAAAAACCTCAAGAATTAATAACAACAATGAAAAAATATACATTTAGTTAATTCGGTTTTTACTAAATGCCAGTCATTGTACAATTATGCTTTGACTTCACAGATTCATTTTAAAAAATTCTATAATCCTGTGTCATAGATCCTATCACACACATGGGGAAATTGAAACTCAGAAGCTAAAGTGTTAGTCTGGATTCTCAAGAAGCAGTTCCCAAAATGAGATTAAGTAAATTAGAGGAAACACTTTTGTAGTCAAAAATAGGAAAATGGAGACGTATGGGGTTTGGGGAATTGGACCACAGTGCAAGTCTGGCCCAAAATGAAGGAGCAAGAGAGAGAAGATTGGGCAAGTGGATCCTACACTGATCTAAGGCAGTCCAGGAAGTTTTCCATAGTCCTTGAGCCAAATTAGTTACAAAGTGTTTCCTGACTCCAGTAAATAGGGCAGCCTAGTGTCTCTGCCACCATACTCAGTCATGGGGCAGGTCAGTGCAAGAAGGCATGGCTTCAGTCCCATCAAAATAATGGCTCTCAAACCAGCAGCTTGAGCTGTCAATCACACTCCTTGTAGGACTGAAAGATGAATTCTCAAGGTGAAGCTCACCTTTGCCCGATCCTAATGCCAGAGGCTTTTCCATTTATTTATTATATTTTTCATGACCTTTCATGTTCTTTGGATTTTAGTATCCGATACATTTTTTTCAACATTTAAAATTCAAAATTAGCAATTCTTAGTTGTTTTCAAGATATGCTTTGATATTTTTCTCTTTTAACACTGAGTAAATAATTTTCAATACGCTTAAGGTGATAAATAATTTAATAATTCAATCCAACATTTATAATGAAGTTCGTGCATCATTTAAATTATGATTATTTAACCTCAAGTGAAGCTCCTGTGTAAAAAACTTTATCAAAATATAAGTGTTTAGGAGTTGAGGATTTGGCTCAATGTCAGAGCGCTTACCTAGCATGCGCAAGGCCCTGAATTTGGTCCTCAGCCCTGAAAAAAAAAAAAAAAGTAAGTGTTTAATCCTATTGTCAAATATATCTGAAAAGAACAATAAGTGGGAGGAAAGGAGGAGAAGGGAAATGCTGGAACTGAGATAATACAAGGTACACGCCAAACTTTTATTTCATTGTATATACTATTGTCATGTACATAAAAGAAATGTTCTTCATAGGTATAAAAATTATGTCACTTGGGTATGTTAGAAAAAATATATAACCCAGAAAGAGAGATAAGGAACCAGGGATGGGAGTAGAAGGGTAAAGGAGTGCTGGTGGGGGTCAGGGCTGACCAAGTTATATTGCTGTATTGTGTGCATCTACGAATATGTGACCAAAAGTTCCATCATGATGCACAACTATAATGCACCAATAACAAATAAATTAATTTAAAGGAAAGCTTTATTATTTCACACAAGACTTTGGGTCAATTTGAAGAGTTTTATATAGGGGAATAAAATGACTCATG
The DNA here is from genome assembly GCA_004027875.1 of Aplodontia rufa. NCBI lineage: Eukaryota > Metazoa > Chordata > Mammalia > Rodentia > Aplodontiidae > Aplodontia > Aplodontia rufa. The sequence goes on from PVKS010009352.1 coordinate 16,187, forward strand.
TCTCCAAAACCTGTACCTTTTTAAGCCAAATCTGCAAATATTTCTGCTGGATCCTTAGAATCTTTATGAAGTATTGAGAAGTACTTAGCTGTGGAAGATGACTAACAGCCTGGTCGTGCCCTGTCCTGACTCACCCATCAATTCTTCACTACCCCAGTTGTTCAACTAGGTCATCCCTTTCAAAGACTGGTGAATCAGTTACCTGTTGCTGTGTACCAAGCCACCCTCAAACCCAATGGTTCTAACACCCATCAGTTGCTCAGTTTCCATGCTTGTGAGCCATGACAGAAACTCATCAGTATTTGGTGAATAATGAAAGAAGAATTCATTTTTCTGATAGTTCAACCCAGAATGTGCTTTTGAGCATTACACCATTATATCCATTTCCAATCAAATGCTCCATGATATGTCAGTCCTCAGTTTTTCCTCTTTCTTTTCAAATTGCCTTTTGTCCAGTGCTTTCTTGCTGTAAGCATTAGAACTTCCACCCGGGGGGCTCAGGTCACAAAAAGTTGGTAGTTTTCTTGAATCCCCCTACTCACTGATACTTTATATAAAAATTACCAAAATTATTAATTATACTCTAAAAATATGTATCAGAACCATCCACACTTTTCCATCCCTACTGTGACCATCACCAGTGCCTTGCAATAGCTTCCAAAATGATTTCCCAATCCAGCTTTGCTGCATGCTAGCCCTGTGACCTTGAATGTATTTCTTAACCTCACAGTGCCAGTTTCATCTCCACTCTAATGGGTGGACCTCTGAAGTTTATTGTCCTAGGTTAAATGGTATCTTCAAAATGGATGTCTCCCACAACCCTTCAGTGGGATCTTATTTGGAAATAGGGTCTTTCCAGATAAAAGTAAATTAAGGTGGGTTATACTGGATGACGGTAAGCCCTGATCCAATGACCAACATGTTTGTAAGAGGGAAATTTGGATGTAGAGGCAGAGAGACGACAGTGTGAAACTCAGGAAAACCTCATGCAAAGATGAAGGCCGAGACTGGAGTAATGTATGTCCATAGCATGGAGCCCCAAGATTGCCAGTAACCCCCAGAAGAGAGATAGGGACAATTCCGTCCTAGAGTCCTCGCGGGGCACATGCCTGCTGATTTCAGCCTCCTAGGCTACAGAACTGTCACAGACTAAATTTTTTTTTTTTTAATTTTAGCCACTCATTTTGTGAGAATTTCTTGTAGCAGCCCTAGGAAGCTAACACAGTTGTTGTGAGGATTAAGTAGGACAATTTATGTAAAGAATTCAAAGTTGTTCCTATAGTAAATGTAAAGTAAAATTTATTCATTTCATCTTGCTATCATTACGAAATCAGATTAACACTCTTGAAATGCAAATATAACCAGGGAATATCCCTGCTAAATGTTTTTCAGAGACTTTTTATTGTCCGTAGGCTAGAGTCCGAAACTTTAAGGTGCCCTGTAAAAAAAGATCTGGCCACACAATCACCTCTGTATACTTCTTTTCCCTTCATTATCTCTTCTCCAGCTAAACAGAACTTTTTTCAAATCCTTGTTGTCTCCAACATCCAGACCCTCTAAGATGATGTTTTCTTTGTCTAGAGTGATCTTTTTTTCTTTCATAGGTAATTCCTACATTCTTCATTTTGGTGTAAATTCTCCTTTAAGGGCTCCCTTTCTGACTAGAAAGGATCCCTCCTTCTTAATCCCACGGTACAAAGGCTCATTTGTATTCTCAGTTACAACATAAGCCCTTACAGGGACTAGCCATGGCCGTCCAGTTCTTTGTCCTGGTGACTGGCATTCAGCCCAAACTAGCCCAATAAATACATATCTCATAAACACATGAACAACATTATTTGAATACTGAATGATAAATGTAGAATCATGAATTTCTGGGGCCACATATGGATATGCTGGCAGGTTACCTGAGACAAAATTTGATGGGAAGGAAAGTCAGTCAAGTGAATTCATTTCAGTGCTGTCCCGTATTAAATCAATGTGTAACCAGAAGCCAACAAGGTAAAGCCATCAGTCATCAATGGAAAACTAAAACCAAAATTCCTCTCTTCCTCACCAAGGAGTACTTTCATGGCATTATGGTGCATATACTAAAAAGAGACACATCCAGCGTATTTAAAAAATTGAAAAACAATACATCTGAAAGAATGGACCTGGGGAAAGCAATGGACTTGTGTAGGCAAGACAAAAACAATAGACATGGAGTGGGGGTGGTTACAAAGCAGTCGAGGATTGCCAAATAGTGATTCAGACTGATGGGAAGGAACTCAGATTCCTTAAGTGCAATGAGAGAATGTGTAACTAGGGAGGAGAAATCAAATTCCTGAAGTGCAGCAAGTGTGTGATACAGGGAGAAGAGGAATTTCCTAAATTGAGTTGTACCCCAGAAGGAACACAGTCTATGGAAAGCCTTTTAAGGAGTAACACCCATCCAAACCCAAATCCTGTTGCCTAGCCCCAGCAGCTCTTGCCGACTTTCTGTCTTGCTGGTTGCCATCAAAGATGGTAAGACTACAAGAACCAGGAACTAAAAACAGCTTAACCCAGATAACGGCTGCAGCATTGTGTGCTGAGGTAGAGAAAGGTGTCTTTAGATTCCTTTACCGCTTGAGTCAACAAGTTCTAGCATCAGCTCTGGGGTTAGGGTGGCTTCTCTTCCAAGAATTCCTCCTAATTTTTACACAGTTTTTCTGTATCTATAGTTCCAATACTTACACTTCTAGGCAAATAGAATTATTTCTACTCATTCATCCAGTCTGAAAATCGTAGCTACCTGATCTTTCTCTGCCAACATTCAATCAGCCATTCCTTACATTTCTACATCCTTGTTTATCTTATGGAAGGCTAGGGATAACATAGTGATTTAATTCTGAATATTTTGTCAAAATAAAAATTTGAGCTACAATTACATATTAGCATATAATTCTATAAGAAATATTAATATATTTTCACATGTGTACATACACATACAATACATGATATGTAGTAGAGTACACACCATTTATATTTATGAAGCCTATGTACTTGAGATACTTTGTTACTTTACAATATTGCTATGAAAATTAAAATAAGTTAGAAATGTATACGTACATTAAATCCATCACATTTTAGTGACTGCTTGAATTATAGTTAATAGCAACTCAATTGTAGTACCTCTAATAGTGGTGGGGGAATATGATTAATAAAATTAAGGACAGCCTATGAGAAGCATATCTAAATATCCATGTATGACTTTTCTGGTAATTTTAAAAAATTACTCAGAGAGGTTTAAATAATATAAATAACTTCTTTGAAAGCATTGTTTAGTTATGAATATCAGGAAATTTTGTATTTTACAATATTCAACTTGTGACTATTCTCTTTTATGTGCTTTCATTTTTTTATTTGTTTTTACTTTTTAAAATAAATTTTTCTATGTATTAAGATATATATCATGATGTTGTAGATACAAATATAAGCAAAATGGCTACTATAGAGAAAAAAATAATATATCCATCACCTCACACGCCCATTTCTTCCCACCATGTCAAGAAAAATTGCTTATTTAAATAGCAAAAGCATTGAACACAATATGTTGATATGAACTAGAGTCCTCATATATATTAGAAATTATTTATTGTACATATCTGCTAATTTATATCCTTTGATCAGCATTTCCCCATCTCCTTTCCTTACCCCAACACTAATCACCATTTTTTATTCTGTATTTCGACATATTTAATTATTTTTTTTAAGACTGCATATATAAGTGAGGTGATGCAATATTTATCTTTCTGTGCCTGGCTAATTTATTTAGTATAATGTATTCTAGGTCCTTTCATGTTCCACTTGTAAGATTGAATATTCTATTATATGTGAGTGTGTATATATATATATATGTAATATCATATAATATACAGTATTATCATTATATATTACTTTCATATATAGTATATTCCATAAAAAGGAACATCTGGGGGCTGGAGTGATGGATCAGCAGTTTCAGTGTTTGCTTTTTGTGCACAAGGACATGAGTTTGAAACCCAGCACCACATACACAACAAAGTGTCAGAGCAATAATAAAGCTACATGAAAACTAAATAAAATTGATTCTTTCTCTCTCTCTCTCTCACTGTACCTCTTTCTTAAAAAAAAAAAAAAGGACTATCTCGAAACAGAGAAAATGAGTTTCTTTTATTATCTTTTATGATCCATTTGGTTGTTACCATATCTTGGCTATGGTGAATATACTGCAATGAACATGGAGATACAGATACAGAATTTCATTTCCTTTGTCACATTGTAGTTATATTTTTACTTTGTTTAGGAACCTCCATATTATTTTCCATGACTGCACAAATTTGCCTTCTCATAGTAGTATACAAGGTTTCCCTTTTCTAACACTTCTTGTCTGTTGCTATTTCATAGGTGTGAGGTTGTATCTAATTGTGGATTTGATGTGCATTTCCCTAATGATTAGTGATGCTGAGTTTTCATATACCTGTCGGCCTTTTTCATATCATCTATAGAGAAATGTCCATTCAAATCTTTTGCCCATTTTTCATGTGGGTTATACCTTTCTTTCTATTGAGTTGTATGAGTTCTGTATAAATCTTGAATATTAATCATTTTCTGTTAGACTGTTTACAAATAGTTTTTCCTATCTATGGAGTACCTTTTCTTTTTTAAAATTGTTTCCTTTGCTATACAGAAACTCCTTAGCTTGATTTATTCCATTTATTTATTGTTGCTTTTTTAGTCTGAGTTGTGGTGTAAAATTGAAGAAATCATTGACAAGGACAATCTCATGGAACATTTTCCCTTTGTTTTCTTCTACTAGTTTTATGGTTTCAGTTCTTACATTTAGGTCTTTTATCTATTTTGAGTTGATTTTATATAAGATGGAAGATAAGGGCTCAATTTCACTTCTTCCATGTGGAAATGCAGTTTCCCAGTAACTTCAATCAAAAATACTATCCTTTCCCTATTGAGACTTCTTGGTCCTCTTAAATGAATATTATTTGACCGTATATGCTTGAATTTATTCCTGTGCTCTCTTGTTTCACTCATCTATATGTCTGTTTTACACCAATATCATACTATTTTGATTTTAATAGCTTTGTGATGTAATTTATTTATTTATTTAGGCAGTACAGGGGATTGAACTCAGGGATCCACGCATGATACATAATTGTATCAGTGAGCTACGTCCTCAACCCTGTAATATAATTTTAAATCAGGAAGTATGATACTTCCAACTTTGTATCTATGTTTATTCTGTTTTTCCTCAAAATTACTGTTTATTTGGAATCTTTTCTGGTTCAATAGAAACTTTAGTATTATATTTTTCTATTTCTATGACAAATGCCATTGGCAATTTGGTAGGTATTGTATTAAATTTTTATATTGCTTTGGGTAGTATGCGCATATTAACAATATTAGTAATTTCAATCCATGAGCTTTGAATATCATTCCATTTGTGTCTCCATCAACTATTTTTTACCAATGTTTTCTAGGTTTCAGTGAACACATCTTTCACCCCCCTGGTTGAATTTATTCCTAAGTATCTCATTTTTTGATGCTAACTAACATTAGACTGCTACTTATATACAGAAATGCCATGAAATTTTGTTGATTTTATAGCCTTCATTTTTACTGAATTCATTTATCATATGTCACCACATGTATGTGTGTGTGTGTGAAAGAGAGAGAAAGAAAGAGGGTCTTTGGGATTTTCTATACAAAATTCATGTGATCTGCAAATACAAGTAATTTAAACTTTTCCTTTCCTATTTGGGTGCATTTTATTTCCAATTTACAATCTAACTGATCTTGAAAGTATTTCCAATAGCATGCTCAATAAAAGATTTAAGAGTGGGCTTATTTGCCTTGGAACAGAACTTAGAGGAAAATCTTTCAGCTTCTCATTGATTATGATGTTAACCATGTAATTTTCACTTTATATTTAAGCTATTTAGGGTGCATATTAAGAAAGGATGTTAAATTTTATTGAATACTTTTTATGCATCAATTGATATAATCAAGTTGTTTTTCTCTTTCCCTCTGTTAATGTGATGTATCATAGCAATTGATTTGCATAAATTAAACCAGCATACAAAGGATAAACCCCATTCCATCATGATATATAAGCTTTTTGATGTATTGTTGAATTCAATTTGCTCCTTTATTGATGAGTTTTTCATCAATGTTCATCAGAGATCTTGGTGTGGTATTTTTTTCTTGCTTTCATAGGATTTTGCTTATAAATCTAATATACCATTTACTTTGTCTTTTACAACAATCAAAGTAGGCACAGTTCATTATTAAAACTCTAAGCTCCTCAGGGATAGTAGTAAATTTTTTTATACCTGTAGAAAAATAATCATAAGGTGCAATACATAGTTCCAGTTCTTAGTGAAGGTATTTTAATCCTTAAATAAATTTCACTGCCTACCCACCTTTCAAATTTACCAACATGCTATCTCCAAAGATACTGAAGGAATATTACCATAACCTATTAATGATATTTTTGCTGCAAAATTTGGTCTTCGCACAATTTCTCTTCGACTCAGCTGCCAAACTGATCTTTCTAAATGTAAATCTGATCCTCTCTCTCCCAGCTTCCCCTGCTTTATTATTCAGGATTGTGACAGGAAGCTAACGTCACATGCAAATGCAAGAATTGAGAAGAGTTAAGTGAAGGGATTCTATTCAAAGACCTGAGGAACATTAAAGGAATGGTAAAGCTCAGAGGAATGTCAACAGGAAAGCTACACTATCACAAGTCTTCCTAAGTCAGGAAAGGAGATTTAGTCTTCACCAGAGCCTGGCCAGAGTACAGTAATGAGCACCAGAGGAGAGTGTGATCCTCAGAAGAGGACGAGTCAGCCATTGCGATACACACAATTGGTTTTGGTCCGGGAACCAAGAAACAGAGCATTAGATAGAGGAATGCTGTGCCTGTGGTTATTGAGGAAATGCTCTTCACAGAAATCTGTAAGAAATTGAGGAGAGCAGGGAAAAGCTAAGAATAGCGTTAGGCAAGAATGTAATTTCAGGAAAGGTGCGGGCTCCACCTGACTCCATAGGAAACTCCAGAGCAGTCAGAGGTGTTGCTGCACAGAAAAAAAAGGAGGTGTGCACTGCCACTCCCCTGCATCAGTCAGCAGAGGCTATGAGCTAACCTTCTGGGGAGGGAAGAGTTTGACTTCTCAAGCATCTCTGGAAGTCAGCTGCAATTATCTTAGGGCGATCCCACAGAAAATGTGCCAGCTTGAGCAGCTTTCAGCCAAGACCAGCAGCAAGTGGGAGGATGGGTACACCAGCCCAACTGCGGGGACCCGAAGAGCTCCTGCCAAACTGACCACCTGCAATTCTCAGATCCATTTGCTTTTCAGAATAAGCTTTTCCTATTTGTTTTCAGCTTCTTCAGAATTTTGGTTGGTCTTCATTTCTGGGAAAGCTTCTAAGAGGGGCTGTCATAGGATAGAATATAACCTTTGCCACAATTGGTCTAAAGATAATAAATACAACTCACCATCTCCTTCACCGATACTTCTAGATTCTTCTCATCCTCAACTAGAACTTCAGATGGTATAGGTGGCTTGTAAATGAGCTTTCCTAGCTATCATGTCCTCCCCAATGATTGCTGCACTTTTAAATTAATAGTTAAAATTGGACAGTACAAAGGGGTACTGTAGTTCACTTGCATATCAAAAAATATTATTCCATAACTGTATCAATGTAGCAGAGACTACATCTCCATAGACAACCATGCTGAAATATCCCAGTTCATATTAAAGTATCTCAGTCTATTCAACACTGCCATTACTTACTAGGTATGTTTTTTACCTTGCTTGTTGGTTTATTGAAGATTGTGAAGAATCAGGTATCAGTCATGTTTTTAAGTTTAGAAAGACTCCTGCTGAGTCCCTGAATGAAAGTAGACTGCTCTGAGAAATAGAACCCATAAACCCACAGGTCTAAAAAAAGGAGACAGAAAATAGGACATCTTCTGCCAGGCCCTGGAGTGATGAAGTAGAGGTACCACTTTCTCCATCTCACTTTCTGAACCCACATATTCTATCTGATGAGGACCCTGCCCTTGGTTTGTTTTAAATATACCACTTCCTAAAAGATCATGTCCCCATTTCAGGTTGTCATCTTCAAACGGGTACTACAGGTGCACCTTGAAAGTGGAATGTCCATGCTCCGTCAGGTGTGCAACCTCCAACTGATTCAATGTGTCGTCGGACAAGAGGGGCCACTTCGCAATATTGCCACTCCAATGCCTCCTTTACCATAAAGATGGGGAGGAGGTCTTCTGATGAGTTGCTATTATGTGGAAACCTATCCAATAAATTTCCTCATGAGATCTTTGGAATGATGCTAAAATTTTGCTTTTTTAGAAAGGCAAACACATATTTAGAATAGCTGTCAATCCTACTTTGGATTGGATGAAAAAGGTCCAGTTTTATCAACTTGCTACCATGTGTCTGGCTTGTTTTCTCAAAATACAGTATCATACCAGGGGCTAAGCATAGGGATTTATTCCTGAGTAGGTTGAACCTTTGCTGCATCAGCTTCAGTGAGAAGAGAGCCCATGATTTTGGATTCACAGATTGTGTCCATCTCTACCACCATGGATGCTCCATCCATGATCCCATTCAGCTAAGAAAGCTGCTGGTTTATAAGCTGTTGTTCTGGTCATCCTTCACACTTGGTTGGTTTGTGTCTCTTTGCCAGCAGATGCTCTACAATTAAGTTCTGTACCTGTTCACGAGGCATTCACCTGGACTGTTTTCCAGTTGCAAGTGATCATGTGTAATGGCAAGTTGCTCTTACTGTGAGTCCTTACCATATGCCCACCCACATTTTTCTTCCATGAACCAAACTGTAATCTGAGAATTTCGTTCCCTTCAGGCCAGATGAGCCACCTCTGCTCAAGCATTCAAACCCCCATTAAACGTGGTTTCACTTTCTACCTGTAGTCAACCAAGGTTTAATGATATTAAATGGAAAATTCCAGAAATAAGCAATTCATATATTTTAAATTGAATTCCATTTTGGATATTGTGACAATTCTCACACTGTCCCACTCCTTATCCAGGATGAAAACCTTCCCTTTAGTCAGCATATTGATGCTATATACATTATTCATATCCCTTAGTTGTCTCCATTAGCGGATCTGTTGTTAAGGGATATCAGGGTTTGTATTCAAATATCCTGTATTTAATTAAGTACCCAGAGTGCAAAAATTAATGAAGCCAATTTGTGCCAAAGAGAAGCCATTAAAGTACAAAGATGAAAGTTCTTAACTCTATAAGAAAAGGAAAATTTCCTGTGTTGAGGTCGCTAAGATTTACAGTAAGAACAAAACTTTCTGTGAAACTGTGAGGAAGGAAAAAAGAAATCAGTGCTAATTTAGCTGCTGCTCCTTCAACTACAAAAGTTAATACACAAAGCACAGGGAGCGCCCGTTGTACCGGTACCGCCCTGTGCCCGGCGCCAGCCATTCTCCAGCCACACCGACCCGCAGTAAAGCTCCAACATTGCTGCAAATTCCTTCCCCACGGCGGAGGAGTTTCTCAGTCACAGGCACTCAGGTCACCAGTCTGGCGCTCAGGCGCTGTCACAATACGCAGAGAGGCAGACCGTGAGTGCTAAGAATGAAGAGCTTCCACACTTGTCCCTTTCTGGCCATGTTGGATTTGACAGTCTCCCTGACCATCTGGTCAACAAGTGTACTTCTCAAGGATTCTGTTTCAACATCCTGTGTGTCGGTGAGAAGGCATTGGCAAAAGGACACATCATTCAACACCAAATTTAAAAGTGACCCAGCTACGCACAATGAACCAGGTGTCCGGTTAGAAGCCAGAAGCTATGAGCTTCAGGAAAGCAATGTATGGCTCAAGCTAATCATTGTTGACACTGTGGGATTTGGAGACCACATGTAAAAAGGTGACAGCTCTAAGCCAATTGTGGAATACATCGATGCCCAATTTGAGGTCTACTTACAAGAGGAATTGAAGATTAAACCTTCTCTCAACTACCACGACATGAAGATCCATGCCTGCCTCTACTTCTTCACCACCACCAGATATTCACTGAAGTCCCTGGGCGTGGTCACCATGAAGCAGCTGCACAGTCAGGTGAACATCATTCCAATAATTGCAAAAGCACACAGGATTGCCAAGAATGAATTGCACAAATTCAAAAGTAAGATCATGAGTGAACTAGTAAGCAACAGAGTCCAGAATATCAGTCCCCTACAGATGAAGAAACAGTGGCAGAGATTAATGCAACCATGAGTGTCCAACTCCCGTTTGCAGTGGTTGGCAGCACTGGAGAGGTGAAGATCAGCAACAAGATAGCAAAGGCCCACAGTCCCCTTGGGGCGTGGTGCAGGTAGAGAATGAAAACCATTGTGATTTTGTGAAGCTGCAGGGGGTGGTGAAACCTAGGAACATAGAGGACTTGAGAGAACAGACGCACAGCCCTGGTTATGAATTGCATCCATGTTGCAAGCTTGAGCTGGGGTTCAAGGACACTGACCCAGATAGCAAACCCTTCAGTCTTCAAGAGACATATGAAGCAAGAAGAAATGAGGTTCTGGGGGAATTTCAGAAGAAAAAAGAAGAGATGAGACAAATGTTTGCTATGAGAACGAAGGAGAAGGAGGCTGAACTTAAAGAGACAAAGAGCTTAACAACACCAAGAGAAGAAGAAAGTAGAGGACAAGAAGAAGGAGCTTGTGGAGGAGGTGAACAACTTCCAGAAGAAGAAAGCAGCAGCTCATCAACTGCAGTCCTAGGCCCAGCAATCTGGGGCCCAGCAAACCAAGAAAGACAAAGATAAGAGAAATGTAAGCTTCGCATAAAGCCTGGCAAGCCAAGGTTGTTCCCACATTCACCTGCTTCTGCAGTAATAGTATATCTCTGTCATCTGTGTCCTTTTGTTTTATTTTGTTTTGCCCTTCCCCAAGCACCCATAACTCAACTCATTTTGCTGAATGTTGTTGGGTGGTGGAAGCCAAAGAACAAGGGAATAGCAACAAAAGCTCTGGACTTTGCAGCCGGACTTTGTTTCTGGAAAGTCAATGATTTGCCTTTCATGTCTGTTCTGAATGGCAGTAGGAAGCATGCCTGTGACTTATATGTCGCTTTGGACCAAGGGAAGTGGGGTAAAATGCTACCTGTACATCTGATGTGAAAACTTCTCTGAACTAGAACCCTGAAGAGCCATGGAAAAGGTGGAAAAGACAAGCCCAGCACTGTGGCACAAGCCTGTTGTAATCCCAGCAGCTCTTGAGGCTGAGGCAGGAGGACTGAAAGTTCAAAGACAGCCTCAGCAACTTAATGAGGCCCTAAACAACTTAGCAAGACTCTGTCTCAAAATAAAAAATAAAACAGGCTGAGGACGTGGCTCATGTTTAAGCACCTCTGAGTTCAATCCTTGTTGCCAAAAGAAAAAAGATGGAAAGGCATTGAATTTTTATATATATATATATATATATATATATATATATATATATATATATATATATATATATATATATAAATATATATATATATATATATATGTAAACATAATACCTGTAGGGTTTTGTACTTTTCACTCTTTCAGGCATCCCCTAGGGGTCTCAGAACATGTCCTCTGCAGAAAGGTGGGGGACCAGTTTACCTTTATTTCAATACACTTCTCTCAGCAAAATGACCACAGTCATTGCCTACTGGTAGCATCTTCCTCCCACTCCTGTCTTTCATAGCTCTCCCGAGAGGGGCTATATTGTAACAGCGGTCCATTCTTGGCCCACAACTACATACTGAGCAGAACCATCCACAAACCAACATTAAGTTATTTTCTTCCTCTACTGGGTCATCCTAAGAATCTTCCATGAGGTCCTAAATGTGATTTGAGTGAGTAATGTCTGCTGAGACTGTGCTAGTGACACAGGAGTCTGCAATACTTACCAATCCAGCTTACTTATGCCCTTCCAATTTGTTTGAGGGTGATCCATGATGTATCCCTTCCACTTAACAAGTAATTGTTGGTAGGGCTGCTCAGGTTTATGATTTGGTAGGTCTGCAAGCTACCAGCTCATAAGTAGCTTTTCTCATGGTTACTTGATGTCATTTACTTAGAAATCCACTCTGAATTCTCAGAAGCATTCTAGCACCTGCATTTTCAATGCTCTTCTCTGCTGCAGATGACATGGACTTATTACAGAATCTCAGCTTTGAAACTCTTCAGTTGGGGCTTGCCAGAGACTCCACATGGCATCTTTATCTCCTACAGATAATTCCTGTGCCACCATAAAATAGTTGGGTCACATGAGTCACAAGGTAGGACCGTTTGTACTATAAAGCCTGGACTTGCTTTTTCTTGCTCGTGGCCCCACTAAGAGCTGGCAGCTTTCACATCCCGTGCTAAATATTTCAGGGTAATATTTTGAGTATGGTATTTCTTGTGTTTTTCTTCTTTTTTTAGTGGTTTGATGCACAAGATGCAATACATTTACTTTTAAAGGAATTTCCCAGCATGTTCCAGACCTCTGAGTACCTAAAAGCGTCAGAGATATGGCCAGCCATTGGATTTTTGTGCCTTATTTTTCATTCACTGAAGCCAGCATGTCTTATCATAATATCCAATCTTACCCAGGTTGTAAATGTAGTCTTCTGTAAAGTTCTGCACTCTTACAATTAAGTTCTATTTCTGTTTACCAACTTAGTATGCCTTCCAGCGGTAAGTGATAAAAATCTCTTTAAAGATTGCCGATGAGAATTTCTGACTTTGGCACCTGATTTTAAATTAATAATTAGTCACCTACTCTCCTGAATATGCCAAATTCTGCTTGCTAATAGCTACCCAATTCCATATTCCTTCCTTCTGTTCTTTTCCCTCAAATGCTAAAGACACTGTGAAAGCAAATGTCTTCTTATAACCTTAGCTATTGTGCTGCTATAACATCCTCCCCCAAAATATTAATATTCCACTTAACACTGGCAATGGGATCTTAACTTCCACCTAGTTGGGGCATTTCTGGCAACTACTATCATAAATTGCTTTTGTTTGTTTATTTTAGAGTTTGGTTGGTTTGGTTTTGTGGGAGGTTGTTTGTTTGTTTGCTTTTTGGCCCTGGGGATTGAGCCCAGGGGAGCTTAATTGAATCAGGGCCTCACTAAGTTCCTCAGCCTCCTGAGTCATTAGGATTACATGAATGCATCACTAGGTCCAAATTAAATTGGGTCCTTTAGAAGCAAAATCTGAGTCAGGGAGTTTTATGCTATTCATTTGTGCTCTCAACATAATGCTTTTGCTGGGAGGCAACTGGGAATTCAAGATAAGGCGTCTTACCTTGTAGGCAGGTGCTGGATCACTGAGCCACACCCCCAGCTCTCTCAGTATAAACTTTAAAGAGGAAATAGAAGTAAGATAGAACAAAGAAAGAAGCTAGCTGAAGATGAGATTTGGAAGAAATTCATCCACAGCCTAAACCTAGGAAAGCTCTGGAGTGTCATTTGTTTATAAAGGTGTACTGACTAGATGCAAGGAACTGATCTTTTATATCAGGTCTTCAGTCTTCCACTGCAAAATGCCTTGTTTTATTTTGAAATAACATAGAACACTTCTGAATTTCTTAATAGCATGGTGTTTTATAATCTTAGCAGCCAATATCGGCAGGACTTAGGTCCTGAAAAAGAAGATGGGGTGGTGTACAACGGCATCTATTATAGCAATGTCATTCTCCTGCCCTCTAGTTTCCAAAGGTGCTGGTCTTTAGCAAAAGCCAAAGGACAAAAGATACTAAAAATGCATGTGCAAAGATTTACTTTGGGGGCACAGAGCAAGGTGAAGAAGATTGCTTAATAGATGCAGAGGTGCATATGAGAAGTGTACAGTGCTTGTACATAAAATCACTCAGAGCTTCCACATAATCTAAAAAATAAAGCCCAAAGTCTTTAGGCTGGCAGGGTCTTCACAGCTCTCTCCCTCACCCACCTTGCATATCAAGGCTCCCTACCAGATAAGGACATATACACTAGCCAAAAATTCAAAAATTTCACATACTTCCATTTATTACTTTTGTTCTAGGCAGGTATCATCCTCACCAATCTCAATACATTACAAACTCCCTCACTGTGACACACACACACACACAAACATACACACACACACACACACACACACACACACACACATTTTATCATAACAATTCCCTCCATATTCTTTTTTTTTTTTTAAGAAAGAGGGGACAGTGTGAGAGAGAAACAATTTTTATTTAGTTTTTCACGTGCCTTTCATTCCTCTGACACTCCATTGTGTACGTGGTTACATGGTGCTGGGGTTTGAACCTGCATACTTGCGAATGCCAAGCAAGCACCATAAGTGCTATAACCTTCGAGCCACTGCTGCAGCCCCCCCCCCCATATTCTTATTCCTTTCAAGTCATTTCTCGGAGTTAGAATTACCTGGGAAAAGGTATGACTTTGTTTTTGCCTTGCTTTGGCATAGAGTAGTAATGAGTGAAGGTATCAAGAACCAATGAATGATTCATTCATGTCTGTCAGGATTCAATTTTAAATAATATCTTTTTAATGACTACGCTGGCCTCAGCTTCTCTGCCTCAAATTTCAGGAATCCTTCCAATCTGTTTAAATAATACTTTTATCTACATTTTTCACAGAGCTTAAAATTGTTCTATTACAACAGTTCTGCTAAGTTCTTGTTGCTTCCAATGGAATATGAAACTTTTATCACTGCACGTACTGAAGTCTTTGAAGAATATAAAATATGAATAAATGATTGAATGAGAGAGAACCCAAACAAATGTGTGTGTTAGAGCTTATTTTATGCTTTTAGAAAAAACTCCAAGCTATAATGATACGTTAATAGCTGTGGTCTGCTCAATGCTCAACTTTAAGCTGAACATCATGCTCAGATGATAGATCAATCAATAGACAGACAAACTGTAGAGATATAGGTGTCATTTACATAATCTCCAGTTCCTAATAAATGAAAATATTCAATAGACAATAAATGTAGTTTCATCCACAGGTTTTAAGTAAGTACACATGCATTTAAGTTAGAGTTTTTGAAGGTACTCAACACAGCTAATTGCTAATCAATTTAGAAGAACATTAGTCCAAATATTTCTAAGAGTTTGACTCTCAAAATCAACAATCTTTTAGAGAAAATAAATCATTTTAAAACAATTTTGAGATGAGCTTCCATGAGATACTGCATGCCTACAGACTAATGTCTGTAGCACAAAAGTCTCAGTTGTTTACAAAGCTTGTCAGGTGCAAAGGTTATTTGATGAGAGTCTGATTGCATTTGACAGAACTGTTGTTCTTTTAATGGCCATGGTATTCTTTTTCCTTCCTTCTAAATGTAGGACTAAAATAAAGCAGAGAGATAAAAGGTTATTTAAATGTGTTTAGAATTCACAATTAATGCCAGTCTAACTGAACTGGAACTACAACATTCCTTCAGTAACCTGCCTTCAGTCTCCATCAGTGATATGGTCAAATGTGCCATCACAACTGCTGGGCTCAGTTTTGACTATTTTTACCCAGTTTTACTATGCTTCAGCCAATTGTGTATCTTGTAAATAAAATTCAGATGCGTGCTGATTCAATCATCGCTCTGTGGTTTTCTAGAACACAGTCTTGTTTATTTTGAAATAACATAGAACACTTCTGAATTGCTCAATTTTGTGGTGTTTTGCAATCTTGTCTTTCCTGCTACCTTAATTCATATAGGAATAATTTTAAGAGTTGGAAAGGACTTTAGAAATAATTTTATCTGGTCTCCTTATAAACTATGTAGAAAACATAACTCCGGGGAAACTGCACAGAAAATAAGTTACCATGCCAGAGAGAAAACTCTATTCTGGTGATCATTATTCTCTGTGTTTTCCTTCTTTTATGTAATGTCTCAATTAATTAATTAATTAATTAAGTTCATACATATAAGCTCTTAGCTTCTTAGCCCATACTGCCTGGTACATATTAAGCATAAATTGTTAATTTCTTATTTTTCTTATAATTATTTATTTAAATTATTTCTTATATGTAATCAGAATTTTTGTTAAATTAGAAGCATGCAGAACTGTGTGTAATATATTCACAGAGCCTCTTCCAGTAAAATCACTACACCTTGTAAGATATTTACTCATCATGGCAGGTAGAGTAATAACCTTCCCCCACTCCAGATGTCCATGTGCCAATACCCCAAGCCAGGGAATATGCTATGTTACGTGCAAAAGGGGGACCTAAGATTGCGAATGGAATTAAAGTTGCTCATCTCTTATCCTGGACTATCTGGGTGAATTCAGTGTTGTCACAGGAATCCTTCTAAGGGGAAGAGGAAGACAAAAGACAAAGAACTAAAGAGATAGCTTTATGAAAAATATTTGGCTCTTAGTTGTTGGCTTCAAAAATGGAAGAAGGCAGCCAGTCATGAGTCAAGGACTACAGTTGGCTTCTAGAATCTTCAAGGACAAAGCAGAAAGTCCCCAGAAAATTTTGAGACCTGGTAACACTTACTTTTAACCCCGTGAGATCCTTTTGGGTTTTCTGAACTATAGAACAAACTATTATGTAATAATAAATTTGTTGTTTGAAGTCACCAAAATTGTGGTATTTTGTTACAGTAGCCATAGAAATTAATATAATCTTTTTCAAGGCATTTAAACAGAAAGTTTCAAAAAAATGTAAATCCATTTTAGAACTAGGACCAGAAAGTTCTAGTACAGTGTTGAACAACACAAGCATGTGACATGATACCGTGTGCTATATCTGCATTATCCTGTATGTCCCCAGTAGCTACATACAGCCCTTCAATTGTGGCAAGGACTAAATTGTTTATGTTACTTTTAATTAGTTAGTATATACATAGCATCACATGACTATTGTTAATCAAATTGAACAGCACAGTTGGTGCCTGGATTATAATCAAATATATTTTCCCTATAACCTGCCAAGGGTTTAAAGACAGTTTTCAGAAAACAATACTACATCAAATCAGAAACAAGTCATCACCTGTTTTAATTCTGGAACTGTGTTTAGTAAACTATGTGATCAGTAAATATTTAATGAAGGAAGCTCATGAGAATGTGGTGACAGCTACCATTAACACAAGGTGGTAGAGGAAGACAGTGCCTACGGAGAAGTATCAACTATCGGAGCTGAATTCCAGCCTGCTCACCTCTGCAGCAGGAACACAGGCATTTCATCCAGCCAATTGCACTCATCTGTGGCTCTGACTCCAATCCTGTGGCATCACAGGTCAGAGCAACAGAAGGTCAGGTTCAAATTCACTCCTAGCTGTAGGACTTTTGAAAGGTCATGTCCTTTGTGCTCTATTTTTCAGTTATTTATTGATTCTGGTTCCACCTAGTTTAACCTCTGCCTTGTACAAATTCCATAGGATTAATTGTCTTTACTAAGACTTTTTCACGGGGGGATAAGAAAACAGGATAGGGGAAAGATCAAAACAGTAGCAAACTGCATTTCGAGAGTTTAGTTATTTTACTTGAAGGTAAAATGTATATATACACATATTGGCCAATTTTTTCAGTTAGTTTTGTTTATTTTTCTAATGATTGTAAGATTCACATTATTTATTCTTCATTTTATCACTTTTATCTGTTATTTTATCTATTATTTTATCATTTTATCTGTTATTATTAACAGAACTTCTCCTATTGCAAAATCTCTTTCCTTCACTCTGCTTTCCATCCTCACCACTGTGTACTGGTTTAGACCCTTTTCTAGATGATGCCAGCAACACTATGCTATTTCTTTTCTTTTCTCTTTTTGGCAGATGAAGAAAATGAGGCATCCATAATAAATAAATTGCCTAATATTGCTTAGCTAGCAACTGTAAAGCCAGGACTGGAATACAAGAGCTCAAGAGCTGCAGTTCTCTCCTAGACATTTTATCACACTGACTTCAGCAACCTCATATGACACACAGCCAAGGACCATCAGTTAGAGGGTTTATCCCAATCAATTTGTTGCTATTATCATAAAATAGCATTGTTAATTTAATAATGTAATAACTAATTGGTTCACTAAGTTTCTGCATCTGAAGCTGTCAGGCAGAGTTGTGGGCATGCTGTTGAAATCAACAAATGTTAGGTTTGATAATCTCAAATTGGGAAATATTGATAAGTGGTACATATAGAATTGCACAAATTCTTGCATTTGACTGTATGTATGACTCAGAGAGGGAAAAGATTGAGATCTCTGTCCTACAATATTTTAGCTAGTCCCATAATTAGTCACCTAACTGGTTTCTGGTATACCAGCATACCAGTATATCAATAATCTTATAATACTTTTCAAAATTTTTCTCATGTTTCTTTCAGTTTGAACTCTTCAGTCCTGGTCTTCATATCTACTCCAGATTATAGTAACAGCCCTCCTACTGGAATGTGTTGTTAAACCTCTCCTCAGTCCCTCCCTAATCCATTCTTCACTCCTCAGAGTAATTATAAATGCAAATATTATCAGATATTAATGTCTTCTATTTCCTTAAGAAAAAAAATTCAAGTAACCCCAGTTTGAAGTTACCTCACATCAATGTATTTTTTTGGATATAATCTCTAATACCCATTCTTCCTGACTAATCCTCCCTAAGTTTTATTTTTTCCTCCAAGTATAATACAGCAGTTACATCTTATGGGCTAAAGTCATACATAATGTAATTCCCCTTGAAAAAATCCCGTAGGATTTTTTAAAAGACAGACATATGTATCATTCTAAAACATCCAGCTGCTCTTCCACCTCTGAAATGTTAAAACTGTAAGATGGAATCATGGTCCTGTTTCTCATCCAATGCTCTCCCTTAGAGACACGTATAACATCTCTGTCTTATGATAGGAAACATCACCCAGCATTTTTTAAAATTATCAACCAGATCAGAATACTTAAAATTGCATAAAGGCATGCACAGTTCTTATCTGCCCATCTCTGACTAGTAGACTTTCTATCTCCAGTGTCCCTATGCCTATGTCCTTCAAACTTATCAACCACTCATTTCTGCATTTTACTGCAACTTCTTTGGTAAACTAACTTTTATCTCTGCCTCCTGCCACCTAGAAAAAAAAAAGTCTTTTTTAAAACAAAAATCTGCTCAAGTTCTTGCTTGAAATTCTGTGATTATTCTTTTTTGCCTATTGCAAGATAAAAATCACTACTTATACCTGGCACTGCCTGTGCGGACACTGACACCAGACGTCTACAGGGCCCAGGGAAAAGGCATAAATGAATGAATGATAGATGCTGTGGAGAAACAGATAACCAGAGAGCACACCTGAGCTGCTCAGTATTGTAATCTCTTTCAATTATTTTAGACAAGCCAGATTTTTAGGTATATCTTCCAATAATACATATTTATTTTCTTGTCAAATTTAAGATGTAGCTTGCCAGTTTGTAATTCTGCTCAACATTTAGACATAATTTTGTTCCTTTGTCTAAAATGTTCTCTCTCTTTCATAGCTGTGATATCAGTTCAAATATTTCATCGGGCATGATCAAATCGCAATCTGCCTTCCTCTCATTCTCTGGCAATAAAACACTTACTCAGGTTCTCACAACACAGGTATCATTTTATCAAACATTTTCTATGTGTTTAGACTTTGCAACACAGGGTCCAATTTTGCAAAAGTATAATCTCAGTCAATTTTATTTGCTTTTCAAAAACACTATGAATTACATATATTTGTTTTTGATTCATAGCTGGGAAAAAGTAGCAGAGAGGACATTAACTAACTGTGCAACATGTCTAACGCAGGAAGATATCAGTGTCATATGCTAGATTGTGTCTTATCTCAAAGAGCAAGTTGTTAAAAACTGATAATTACTGCATTGCTACATCTTTTTACTTCCTTTTTTTTTTTCTTTTTTTAACCCGGAATTGAACCCAGGGGCACTTAACCACTGAACACATCCCCAGACATTTTTATTTTATTTTTTGAGGCAGGGTTCTCACTAAGTTGCTTAGGGCCTGGCTAAGTTGCCAAGGCTGGTTTTGAACTTGAAATCCTCCTGCCTCAGCCTCCCAAGTTGTTTCCATCAATTTTTATTTTTTCCCACAAAAGTTAAGATCTTATTGAGGGACGGACCTTTTTTTCACTCTCTGTAGTGTTCCCAGTGTGTCAGATTCCTCATCAGAAACATCAGTGATTCTTCTTCCATCAGTTCACCCATCTGTTCCCTCAGTCCTTAGTTGTCTAGCACTTGCTGAGCACCTGCTATTAACTCTGGTATGACTGATTTGGGGGCTAGGTGAGGTTTCGGTTTGTGGATATATCTGGATGAATCACAACGGAGGTAGAAGTGCAGAATATAGTTTGAAGGTACACTGTATAAACTGGTTTGGAAGCCAAATCAACTTGAGTTTGGATGCCATCTCTGCTCTTCGCTGGCCGTATAACTTGGGGTCAAGTATTTTATGGACCTCAGTTTTCTCATCTGTAGTGATTGTTAACTAATTCACTGGCTTTTTTGAGTGAGTTCATATGAGTAAAAATTTTAAATATAAATGAGCAGTTGAGCATTAACTAGTGAAATAGTTAATTTTAAATGCCCACTTGGTCTCTTATTTGGCCAACACTAGTCTAGAAGTGGCTGTTAAAGGTGATTAACTTTAAAAAAAAAAAGATGAAATAGTTTTATTTTCATTCATCACAGAGACAATTCATCACAAACATCCCAAGATGTTTATCCATACAAAACATCATAACAGTGGTTGTGGCATTAGTAAGAATTACTCTATTCCAGCTATTTTTATAACACACAGTCTTTTTTCTTGATTATAGATTGAAAGAATATGCTGTCAATACACAGAAATTTTCAAAATCCATTCCAGCAATTTCTAAAAATTGAATCATGGAACAGAGGACACATAAAAAATAATTTTAAAATGGAACCAGCCACCTTGAAAAATACTCTGAAAAACATGGTTAAAACTTTGTAAAATAAAACTTTTAATACTTCGAAAGATAACAAGGTAAAAGTATGGCTCCTTGGCCTGACTTTCTGGGATTTAGTGTGATCAAGTAGCATAGCAAGTTGCTGGGCTGTAGCCTCCAACACCAACCAAATCACACGTGGATTTGGTCTACAGAGTCCAGATCTCTTGTTGCTGGATAACTCTTAAGATGTCTTTGTTTTCATTAAACATTTGACTTCACAATTTTCATTGATGAATAGTTTAGCAAGGAGTACAGGAGCACAGCCAGAAAGAGCAGCAGGGTGAGCAGGGTGATCAGGATGATCAGGCTGATAATGACCCACTGGAACTGGCGCAACACAATGAACCACAGGGCCTTACACGGGTTGGTGAATCAGAGGAAGGAGGTCTCGGGTCGGGTGGGTGGGTCCATCTTGGGGTTCACATTGGGTTCATCCCACTCCTTCCTGCCTCTCCACCGCCTCCTTCTTGCTAAGGACCACCAATGTAATCTCGACTTTTTCAGTCATCACATGGGAACCATCTGTATCTGTGTAGCATAGCCAACATCCTTTCATGGACTTCTGGTTAAGGAGTGAGGCAGTCTTAGCTTTAATGGGGTTCATGATTTTGAGGTTTTGAATCATATTCAAATTGCATTTCTCTCAGGATTTTGCTGGAATGATGGTGTGATGCAAATCAAGTTCCAGGAAACCCAAGTAGTCATCCAGAGTCCATATCTGAATGATCAGTCCGGGTGGGACTCTAAACTCTGTTTGGTCAATACTCCAGAAATGCTCTTTTTAGCAACAACACAGAGTTATTTGGCGGGGAGTACTCAAACGGGAACACAAATTTCCAATTAAAATTCTACTCACCATCCAAGAAGCGGTAATGGACATTTGTTTTCTGTTTGTTTTCTTCACTGCCAGGAATCCAGCCTTTGATATAGATGTGGCTCATTTCCTCTCCAGTGATGGTCTTCTCATCCAAGATAATGTCCTTAATGTTCCAGATGATCATGATGCCAGCTTTTTGAGATGAGGCCGGATTCTCTGCTCTCGATGGCAAACAGAGTCTGGGCAGACTACAGATTTCAGCAGCCAAAATAACCCGCTTCTAGTGTTTGCAGGGATTCCCACCTAAAACTGGGAATTTGGGCTGGCTGCAGGTGTCTGCAGCCAAAATAGTGTTAGCAGCTCTCCAGCTAAAAGCTGGATGTTGTAGCTCTTGGTGTGGTGGAAATTCATCCCATGAATTCGGCGCCAATCTTCTGGGTTTTTGTTTCATGAATTTGAAGAATAAAATCCACGGACAACCATGGAAGGAGGAGTAAAAGGAGTAGGATTTATTTAAGGAAGGAGGGCAGAGACTCTGCAAGGCACCTGGAAGCAGGACACTGTCTAATGGAGGTTAGGCCAGGGGTTATATTGATTTGGGATATGAACATAATTAACATTCACGCAAAGCAGGCATTGAGAAATGCATCTACATCATTGGTTGAAACCTATGCAAAGCAGGCATTGAAACTTAGTACCAAAGTCATTGGTTAAAATCTATGCAAAACAGGTAGCAATTCTTTCCAAGTTCCCAGCTGTGTCCACCCCTGCCCAGTTTTCCCACATCGGGGACAAAGGAGTTGCTCCTACAGGTGAGCCTCATGGTTATTTGCATATGAAGGCCCTGAGTAAGCCTTGTCCATTGCTCTCTTCCTGCTAGCTCCTAGATGCGGCCCTTTGTCCTGACTACCCAGCCATTTCACTCTCTCCTAAAACTGTCTCAATCACAAGCAGATAGTATTTCTCAGCTTTTCAGGGTGTGATATTGAAAGGAGGACCTGGTGGCCCCAAACTTTTGGGGAAATATCCACCGATATCTGAAATTTGCCCTGGGAACTGTTGGGTTGGAAGTGCTGTGCAAAGTCCTCATTTCGTGCTCAGGGGCCAGCCCCTGAGTTCTGAGGATGTGAAGGGCAAGGCGCTCTTCAGGTGATGGTGCAGGATTTTTTTTTTGGCTTCAAATTCATCCAAACTGTATTCTCTCCCTCTATATCTGCTTCTGCTTCTGTCTTCAGAAAGGATGGGCTGCAGGGAAGCCTTTATATCTGGCTACATTTTGAAAGAACTGTGTTGGTTTCCATTGATCTCATCAAGTATTTACTCCAGAAACACAGTACTGCTCAGGGATGCCACAGTGGGACCCAAACCTGGACGGGAAGCAGTTCTCCAGATCAATGATCGTTTCTCCTACTTTTTCATCCTGGGTAAAGGTGTCATAGCGGTAGACAGAAATTTTCAAATCTTTTTCTTAAGGTAAGTAGCAGCTCAGTTCGTACATTCTGCCAAAAACTGTGTTGAGAGTGTTGGGAATGTAGTGGTCACAGTCTTCAATTACTTTTTTACCCAGTGTTATTTTTATGTAAGGGTCACACGGGCCATTGTTCTCCTGGGGCTGGAGCTCCAAGCCTTAAACAATGTAAACCTAACCATGCATTCCTGAGGAACATAGTCAAGTAATTCCCTAAACTTCTAGGGAGGGGCCGCACGCTGGGGTCCGGGTCCCTCTGACAGTGGGTAGATTCGAAAGGAGCCTTAAACTCTCCTAGCACAGAAGGGTCTTCATTCTCATCCGATTTGCCTTGTTACAACTTGAAAGTATCTGAGAAGTCCGTCAGGCCTGCAAAGTCTGCTACATCGTCTAGTTCACAATCATACGTCTTGAGTTTGGAATAGCCTTTCTGGATATATTGTCCACATTTTTCATGTTCCCAGAGGAAGCATAAAATCTACTCCACCAGTCAACTTCTTCTTTTTCCATCAGTTTAGAAGCCAGTAGTGGTTGGGTGTCTTCTGTTTCAACCGAGAGGTGCAGATAGAAGGGAAGCTTTTAGCTGGGGTGCAATATGCTCCTTTCCAGCAAAGGATCACAGTGAGAACAGTCCAGGTGGTCAGTGGTGCACTGGCCAACCACTGGCTTCTTCCCAAGCCGCCTGTGGTCGTTAACTTTGATCACCAGTGAGGCTTGTATGATTCCTCCTTGGGCAAGAAAATTTTCATGAGGGGAACTGAGCTTGGGAAATTGGGTATCTTCTTAAGGTTTTTGATCATCATTTATTCCACCCTTTCCCCTCCACACTCTACAATAAGACTGGGGGATGTGACAGAAGCCTTCTGGTAGTTTATCATATTTCTTAAGCCCCAGGCTAGATCTCAGTAGCCGTGAGCTGAACCACAGGCCTGATACCCTGGGGGATCATGTACAGGTTTGGTGCCCTTTGAGAAGGAGGAACGGGAAGGTTGGTACCATCCTTGTCCCTCAGAATCAGTTCCATAGTCACAAGGACATTCCCATAGGCCCTTTCTCCATTCATGATTGGGTGCCAGAGAAGTTTAGACGTAATGTCCATTTCTGAATTTAGTTTCATCAGGGGAGAGCAAATGCTTCGTCCGAAAAATTCATCTTTGCCCACATGGTCATTGTCAAAAAGTTCTACGATTACTTTGGGTGAGAACTGTTTGGGGCTCCCCATAGATTTCAATCTCATCAAATATAATCATTTGGTTCCATGTGGGATTCAGGGTTGAGTGTATGATCTCGGTGGTTTTGCTTATGGAAGAAGGAAACATGAGCACACGGATCTGAAAAACTATCCTCTATCCTTGTCTGAAGCCATGAAGCTTCTTTCTTGATAGATATAGCAGTCTGGATGGTAGATGCAGACTCTGTCAAAATTACAGAAACGATGGGAGTGTTTGCTCCAAACAGTGGTGGCACTATGCTCTTCTCATCTCCGTCCTCAGTGATGTCCGCACCAAGGGCACCTTTGAGCTTAAAGATGGGAACTGCACCCTGTTTCTGAAGGAGCCATTTCTCTCCTGCAGCGTCTGCGGCGAAAGGTATCTGAACTATGCTGTTGCCAGTGAATTCCAACCCATCCTTCTGGATCTTCAAATTCTTCCATGGCCTTGGCAGTACTTGAAGCGGTTTGGGTTAAATCTTTCTTGCGTTTTGGGATCAGCCTTCACCTTCTATGAGTGTGATATATTTTTTTCTGCTGCAACCCAGCATTTGGGCTTCTTATCAGAAGGAATGGTAATGCCATACTCACAGCCTTTCTTATCCACTGCTCGATTTATGTCATACACCCATGCATCATCTTCCCACTCCCAACCTGGAGGACAAGCCAATTCACTGGGGGATGCTGCTTCTTTGCCGTTTGTGTCAGCATAAGCGTCCTTTGTGATTAACTTTTAGGTCAGTAGACTTTGAGGGAAGCAGATCACCCTCCGTATGTGGTGGTCCTCATCCAATTAGGGAAAGACAGAGAAGTCTCACAAGAGAAGACATTCTCCTTAAAACTGCAAGATTTCACACTCAGACTGCAGGGTCAATTAGCACCCATTTCCGGTCTGCTGATTGGATTCGCAAACTTCAAACTTAGCAGCTCCAACTTAGCAGCTCCCAGAACTGCATGAGTCAATTCCCTGGGAACATTTCTCTCCCTCTCGCTTTACACACACACACACACACACACACACACACACAATCTATTGCTTTTTCTCCTCCTGCCCATCCCCTGGAGAACCTTGACTAATACCGAGTGTTACATTAAGGAGAGTAGAAGTAAAATACCATTACCAATTTGATCTCCACTCCACGATCAAATTAACTGGGTAGTTTCTAGCATCCCTAATGATTACAAAGAAATGTTTCCTCAAACAACATAAGGAAGGTGATAAAGAGTCCTTCACCAACTTGCTTCAGACCAGACATTTATGATTTAAATGGTATGTTTTACAGCTAAAATTTCACTTTTACCCCATTTTTTCTGAAGAGTCTGCTGGAAAGAGTTGAGGGAAGAGTAGGAGGGGAAATTTTGTATCTACATCATAACAATGCAGATATTGGAGCATAAAAATCTCAAACTAAAGCTTTTCCCCCTCTTAGTCTCTGAAGATCCTCCTTGATCTATAGGAGAGAGTCATTTGGCATTTCATGTATCCCATTCTCCCTCAGTTCTCCCTTCTCAGGAAGAGTTCCTCTGGCTTTTATCCCCAGCCATGGAAACTATACAGCACTCAGAGAGAAAATTTTACAGGGCCTGGAGTAGGAGCCTTGAATTATCATCTACCCACATCCCTCTCATTGCTGCATTTTCAATTTCTGGACACAAATTTGTACCTTCCAGATAGAGAACTGTATATCCTGTCACCAAGATATTAAATAAGATTGTAATAGAATTAAGGCAAGAAAGGATTTTTCTGAACAAACCTAAGTACCATTTGTAAATAGCAGGATCAGCATTTTAATAAATCCTATCTGCTCTTAATGATAATAAACACCATTTCATGTGTGCCTATCATATGCCAACTACTGTTCTAAACACCTTACAAGTATTAACTTGCTTAATGCTCACAACAACCTTGAGGTTTGATTCATTTGAAAGTAGATAAAAATCTAAGGACAACAAAGTTGCTGTGTGAATTTTTGAAGTTTCTCCTCTAGTACATATAATAAGGATTTTTTAAAGAAAGTTGTTTTAGGCATAGCCCCTCACTAACCTCTCATAAGCTCCAAGGAGCTTCAAAATACTGTTTTCAGACCTTATGACAGACATATAACAATGGTTTTAGTATAAGTAATCCACATGTTCTAAAATTCATGTTAAATTTTCAAGTTTAACTGTGATTGTTCTCTCAAGCCCCAAATAATTGCACAACAGATTGATATTTACTTAGTAAAGGGTTCAGCCATTCTGGCTTTACCACCTGAGAGAAGTCTTGGAAAGTTAAGGTGAACACATATTATCTCTAAGTGAATATTTACATTCCCCAAGGCTGTCTCGCTCTCATCATGAGTTACTTCAGATATCCTGCCTTTTGGGACCTTGTTTCTTTTTCTGTATTCTGTCTGTCAAACTCAGCCTCACTTTCCCTTCCCTCTGTTTGTGTTATCTCTTCTGCTGAGTACTAGTTCTGTGGATCAGAGCTCAACATCATCCACACATGCGCATGGAGTTGACCCCTGGGCTCTGCTGTTTTCTTGAATACCTCCCTCCTGGCAGCAATACCTCTTCACCACATGACTCAAGATCCTTAGGACACAGAAGCTCTGTGTGCTGCAAGAGATATAGTGAAGAGACAGTCACAATGTAACATCTCAGCATTGCCTGGAGCTAGAAGCACCCTATAAGGATGTCTAAATCCATTCAAAATGGCAATTGTTCTTAAGTGACTTGGTGCACACTGAGAAATGCTGTAGCAGAGTCGTTGACGGCCTGGGCTCGGAAGTCAAGCTGTATAGTTTACAATGCCAGGAGTGCAGTTTGCCAAATATGACCCTGGGTAAGCAACTTGATCACTTCGTATCTCTGTTACATATAAATATAGCATATAAATCCCCGAGCTCAACACTTGGGGAGAATATATTACTAAGTGTCAGCTATTATTCCATGGAGTCATAGGGCTTTAAACTTGGGTGACCTTTTAGATTTCAAGCCTTACCTTTTATTGATAGGGAAAGTGAGGCAGAGAAAAGAGAGTTGGAGGGTACATAATCAATTTTCTGACTTCATACACCAGGACACTTGCCACATCATTGCCAGTCTTTCTAGAGTCTTCCAGATCACAGTGTTGCCTTTATTGTTTATACTTTATGTGTGAAAGGCTAGCATCTGTCAGTTGTTTTTCCTTGTGTGTTAATGGAGTTGTGCTGAGCTATTATCTTGCAGGTCCTCTGCTCTGAGGCTAAGGATGGAAAAGTAGACTGGATTAGGATGACAGAGACAGGCATGGGTCACAGTGGAGCAAACAGCACTCACCGCAGCCTCACAAGCACAGCTGTGGGCAGTGAGGTAATCAGTCTCGAACAGACCTGGAGTGAAAAACAAAAACACAGGGCCATGTTGACCACAGAATCATCCCTCCAATACCCTGCCCACTGTAGGTTGACAGAAAGAGATCCTAAAACAGATGAAAAGGTCTTGTAAACAAATATACTCACTGGTTTCAAATCTTGTCTTTTAAAAATGGTTTCCATTCTGAGAAAGATGGGAAAAATACTGGATAAACTGACAGGAATCACGAGGCACACGTTTAGTCCTACGGTCCATTCTGATCTGGGGAGTAAGTAAAACATGACTGATATCTCTTCATCCACACTGACAAGCCCTTTCAGGATGTTCACATGAACCTAGAGGGCAACATGCCTTGCAGGTCCAGAGCCACCGAGTACAATGTGGACATTGTCTTGCCCTACAGATCTTACCTGGAGCCTTCCTGGAGTGTGGGAAGCTGGTAGAAAGACCGCACACACTTGTTTTAATATTGCTTACTCTGTACAAAATCTCTTCCTCCAGCTCCTGGGTCAGCCTCTTCCTTGTTGTTCCCCAAATCCTGGTGCAGACAAATTTTGTATCCTTAAGGCTTCACGAAAGTCATCAGGAAACAGTCCAGCGGGGCACAGGGCTTTGCTATCCCCCTTTCTCTCTGTATGATCATTGTTTACCATTTCTTTTTTGTCCCGATATGACAGTTCCCTTAGTATGTAAAGATAGCTCTTATCTTCTCTTCATGCACAGTTTCTTCTGTTTTTACCAAAACCATAAAGCTTCTGCTCCCACCACACCTATACCACACACAAAAAGAAGTTTGGAAAACATTTTAATTATTCCCAACCACAACACCACTGTTAAGTGACTAGAGAGAATGAAGCCTTAGAGACCCAAGGAGGGAACCAAAGATTCAGAGACCAAAATCCTGGGAATGGCAGAGCTCTCACTGGAAAATCCAGGTTGGGAGCCCAGACTTACCAAATCCCAGGGGTTCCCCTTTCTACTGGGGGTTGTTTTTCATGCCCTTATCTTGAGGAACAATACTTGATCATCCATCCATGAAGCATCCTTGAGAGGGAAAGAGCCCTGGCCAGGTCCCTCTAATAATTTGAGTTGCTGCTTTAAGAGGAACACTAATCAGGAAGTGATTGGTGTATGTCCTGGGGGTCAGTTGCGGGTGGGATCCTAGGCTGCATTTTCAAAGAGAGGATAGGTAATATATGAAAGGACTTGTGTTTCTTTAAACTTAAAGATGCAACAAGAAACACAACGCATTAGGAACCAAGTACCGGATATGCTTCTAACTTACTGTGTGATTTTATCAAAGTCGTGTCTCCTCTCAGGTCTCAGTTTCCTAATCTGTAAAGTGTAAAGATGTCTGAGGCCTCCTGAAGAGACAGGTGATGACAGGACCTTGAAGAGAGAGGATGGGAAAAGGAGGAAAGGAGAAGGGGAGGAAGCTGGGAGAAGGAGGACGGGATGGCGGGGAGTTGGGAATATATTTTAATAATATAGGGGCAGTGGGCGGCAGGGATGGAGTAAAAGTGAAACCAGAGCTCTTGTATCCCTGTTTCCTTTCTTGCATTTTTGTGTGTGTTTTTACACATACATAGTAATTTGGGGGTAACGACGAGTGAATGAATGAGAAGCCTGCAGAGTGAGGAGAGGAATGCGTGGGGGTGAGCACCGACCGCTGTGTGCTCCTGGTCGTTCTCCGGTTGTCCCCACGTCGCTGACCGGACTGTCCTGCCCAGGGCGCGGTGGCCTAAGCTAACTCCAGCGCTCCGGGTCCCGCTCCTTGTGGGCCGCCCCGATACCGCCAGGGGGCGCGGCGTGGCTGCAGCAGGGGGCGGAGCCGCTTTAAATCGCGGCGCCCAGCGGTTCCCAGCCTCAGTGCCTGAGCCAGGCAGCAGCGGCCACTTCTTGCACCCGGAGTCCAGCGCCTACTCGGACTGGGATCCTGACCCGGAAATAGAGCCTCTCTAGCGGCAGAACAGCGAGCAAGATTCTCGTCCATAACTTTCTTGAAGCGGCCCGGCTACCTTCGGAAGCCCTAGGTGCGCACCTACGAACTCTCCGCCTTCCGCACCTGCCACCCGGAGCCAGCGCGAGCGCCTGAGCAAGCCATGGCCAACGCGGGGCTGCAGCTCTTAGGCTTCATCCTAGCCTTCCTGGGCTGGATCGGCACCATCGTCAGCACTGCGTTGCCCCAGTGGAAGATTTACTCCTATGCTGGCGACAACATTGTGACCGCCCAGGCCATCTTCGAGGGGCTGTGGATGTCCTGTGTGTCTCAGAGCACCGGGCAGATCCAGTGCAAAGTCTTCGACTCCTTGCTGAATCTAAACAGTGAGTGTATCCCCACTTCACAGCAGCTGCTTAGAGGCCTCTATCCCCCCAGCAGCGCCCTTATGGGGTAGTGGCCCCATTCTGTTCTGTGATAACGTGGTTCTCAATCTTATGGTGATCAGATCTTCTGATCGTGTGCTCTGTTTTTAGGGAATTGAGAGAATCCTAATTTATGAAAGGGGAGGTCCAGGCCTAAGCTGTAGTTTTGCCTTACTGCCTGGATGACACATTGCTGCCCCTCACCCTCACCCCAGGTGTAGTTTCATCTTAAATTCCCATGAGAGTGGGTGGAGATTGGGAGAGTGAAGGCCAAATTTGAACTTGAGCTCTTAAGCCTCCTCTGGACATTCTGAGTCTGTGTAACTTCAGGGTTCATAGGGTTCCGGCAAGAAAATGGTATGCCTTGGGTAGCTTTTCCAGTGTGCAAAATTAAATACACGATTCCAAAATGTCAAATGAGGAAGTGTTTTTTAAAAATCTTTATTATGACTCTTGATAGTAAAAGTCACTTTCCTACCTGTTATGACCCATCTCAGTATGTTCTGCTAACAGTTGAGGCTAGATCTTTTGTTTCTTTTGGTTTTTAAGATCTAGTAAATACACAGAAGCACCTTCTAAGACTCCTTGAGATTCACCCAAAGGTTTAGTTTAGAATTCGAGGTCTCCAGAGGAGGCAGTTGTATAGTGTTATTTTAGAAAGAGAAGGTCAGTGGCAAGTGCAAAAAGGATCACAAGAAAGAAGTCTTCTGAATAAGCTCTCCAATATACTATGAAGTAGTAGGCAGGCCTGGAAGAGAACACTGGAAGGCAGGCAGCTGACCAAAGCAGAGGTCAGCTAGGGAACCAGGCAGCGAGAGAGGAAGGAGATCTGGGTCTCCTCCATGGTATCATTTTCTCCAGAACTTGGTGAGAAATGGAGGCTCACTTTTCATTTGTCAAGTTGGAAAAGATTATGTAGAGAGAAATATTTATATGGACACTGGGGAGAAAGATGATAGAATGGTTTCACCCCCTTCCTTTTTTAAAAAAATAAAAATTTTGATTGTTTTTTTTTTTTTAAATCGCTGAATTCCCACTTCGGGAGTAAACATTGATGCTAGATTATCTCCCTTGAGCAAGCAATCACATTTGTTGTTGTGTCCTTCAACCAACTTGGAGAAAAAAAAAAGCCTCCTCCGCCTTTGTAGATTAACAAGGCTTCCACCAGTCCCCATTGTGTGGAAAGGGTGAGCAGCTCAGGACAGCTCAAGGTCACATCATTTGCTTCGTCCACCGCCACTGAGGAACAGCTTTTAATATAGAATGCCAAAAGCCATATGGTTTAGAGTTATTAAACCTGCCTTAGATCCGATGGAAGACCTGTTGAATTTGGTCAATGTATGTGGTGGTTTTGTGTGTTGTTATCTCAGCTTTTTAAAATTCCCATTTCAGGACTCTTTTATATCCAAATTTATCTGTAAATTTTAAATAATTATTTATAGTTTATTGCCCTCCTGGGATATATTTATATTTCTCAAATGAATCATAGTAGTACATGCCTGTAATCCCAGAAGCTTGGGAGGCTGAGGCAGGAGGATTGCAAGTTCAAAACCAGACTCAGCAACTCAGAGATGCCCTAAGCAACTTGGTGAGACTCTGTCTCAAAATAAAAAATAAAAAAGAGCTGGGTATGGGGATCAGTGGTTAACCACCCTTGGGTTCAATTCCCGTTATGAAAAATAAAAAAAAAAATAAATGGAACAATTGGGAACTTATCATTGAATTTCCTCATGAAAGGAGAAATACATTTAAGGAAAAGGTGTCAGGCATTTTCAGGTATTTTCGCAAATGGAAAAGGTGCTAAGGGCAATTCCAGAGAGGTCTCAACATCAATTTCATTCCTTTAATCAAAATAGTTAATTTACCACATGCTTAAATAGGTTTCCCGTGTAATTTAAATAACAAAATAGGATAAGATGTATTCGTGCTGTAGATCCTCAATCAGATCATCCTTATACATAAATGTGTTAAAAATGTCTCATTTTAATTCATTCCTTGTTAACATAATTATTATAGTTTGTAACACTGTGATGGAAGCAATAAATAATTCCCTTTCATACACACACTTTTTGGAGATTTATAGTTTGTTTCTCTAACTGAGAATGGACTTTCTGTGCAATTAGGTTAAAGTCATGGTTTTTCCAAGATGGAAGTAAGGCCTTTCTCCCAAAACCATTTCCCAGGAGAGGGAGTCTTGACTCACAGGTTCTTTCTCCCAAATAGCCAGTGACTCACTGAAGGCCTTTGGATGGAGCCCAGGATAATGTCTCTGTTTCTCCACCTGAGCAGAGATGCTCACGCCCACCTGCTGAGGTGATCTGGGGTGGAGACGCACTGATTGGTTTTGGTGTAGTTCTATGATATGTAGAGATGAAAAGGATTCTCTGTGTGCATCAGTACTCTGTCTCATAAAAGATTATGTTTCATGGAATGCTTTTAGATGAAGGCTTGGCTGTAGGTTTCCTGAAATTGTACCTTGCTCTCTTTGCCGGGAGAGTCCATTTAGCATCCTAACAGCCACATACAGGAATTTCTCAGGCTTTTAGCACTGGACATTAAAGTCTCTTGTTTCCTTGCTTTAACAGGTGTTTAGTTGTTAAAAAAAAAAAATGACCTCAGGAAGCATCAAAAGGAATACAGTGTGTTTACGCTATATACAGAATGTACTCTATATAATGTAAGAAATGAAATAGAGTGGGGCTTCTTTTAGGTAGTTCTTGCCAAGCAGTTCATGAAAATATAACTGAGAAGATACTTCCTGGAGAAACACCTGTCATATAGCATACTGTGATTTACAGTGACTGAGACAACTTCAATTGTACCTCATGTGATGTCCGTTGACATCAATGATTCTTGCAGCTGAAATTTGGAATATACAAAGAAAGTGCCGGATATGATAGTAGTAGACTTTTCTTAATTAGCCTGTACCTTCTGCCTTGTTTTAATGAAATTATCAGCGTTTTAGGGAGCCAGTGTCCATTTTACATGCTTGGTTAATTGTGTCTTCTTGCTTGACTTTAAGAGCTAGAACTGTCCGGGGAGGCGGCACGTTGGGAGGTATCCAAGCAGAGAATAAGTAAGCATTTTGTAGGAATGCTGTTGGGAAGATCCAAGCACCAGACAAATGGGAGGTTAGGCTAGACTCTTTAAGTCTCATCTAACCCTGAGATTCTGTAATTTGTTTATAAGCTACTCTAGCCTGTTAAACTTGCTCTGCATGAATCCACATGTGTGTAGGTGTGCTTAATGAGTATTGGTTGTCATGAGGTTTCCCAGCACTCTCACCATGATGTCAGACTCAGTCAGAGAAACAAAATCACTTACTTGGACAGTCTTTGAAGCATAGGCAGAGAGGAGGGCACCCACTTACGCTTCTCCAGACTGCTTTCGGTCTGCTAAACTGAGGGCATTCAAAGGGCCATTGTTCAGATGTTTCAAGAGTTAGTTCTGACTCTTGGAATGATGAAAGTTGAAACAAAAATCCCAAGCTTGAGATTCCAAGTTCTCAATTCTTAGCCTGGTTTTACACTAAAGTAATCATACGTACTATGGATTGTGAACCGCTTGCCTTCCCTTAGTTCAGGTATTTTCCCCACATGTAGAATGAGGCAGAGTAGGAGGAAAAAAGATGAATTCAAGATTCATTCATCTATTCAGCAAATGTGAGTGTGGCCTTATTGGATATAACTGAAATGATCCTAATACCCTTCCAGTGCCAACATTCTGTTACTAACTTCAGTGACTAAAGAGGGAAAAAGGAAGTGGTGCATCTTAGATTTCCTGAAGTGATGAGCTAGTGTCATGGACGTAATACAGAAGCCAAAATTTAATCATGAGGCAATTTCTTTAAGAAACAAACCAAAGACAGGTAGCAAAACCTCTCAGGGCATCCTGAAAAGTGTGAAGTCTTTCCTCATCCTAGACCACTTCAGTTACTGATTGTGCTTATGTTCTGAGGTCACACCTAATAGTCACCAGCTCATGCACCAATAAAATGGAAATGCTAACAGTGACTTCTCTTGTGAAACATGGAACATCAGTAAAAGTGAAAGACTTCATAAGTGAAAAACCATAGGGATATAATTCTGTGACATTCTTGATGGGCTCATTTAATTGCAAGGGAGCAGAGAGCATTTTTATTCCAGTCACTCAGTGGTCAGTTCAATATTCATCTAATTCTTATTAGCCACTACCCATACAAATAAGAACTGTGTGAGGAGAGTTATAAAAGAAATTTATTTTGCTTGTGACATGTACTCCATAGGGTAAGAATATGGTTAGTGAGTGGCATAAACAATGTCAAGTATTTACAGGAAACTGCTGCTTGTGTAGAAAGTATGTAAAACTTTAGAAAAAATAAACTCCACATTCTTGTTTATGCTTGCCTTTCTACACTTCTGTTGATTAACCTAACTGCAGTAGATCAGTACCATCCAACTCATTTCTTGTCTTATAAGTAGAGATCTTTGTAAGTATTTTTTAAATTATACTTTCAGGTTGAAAGTGGTGAGAACTCCTTAGGGGGTCTTTAAGCTCAAGATTATCAGTCTGGCTAAGTATAATTAAAAGACTGCCTTCTCCATTTACTGCTGAATAATGAAGAGAAACAATAGTTTGACTTTTTGAATGTTTGCTAACCAGATTCTCCACAGACAGCTTTAGTTAGTTATAATGTTACAGAGGTATCTGCAAATTTAAAGGTCTGGGGAAGGAATGCATTTGCTACTAGATTTGAATGAATCAGACCAGTTCAGAGTTAACAGCACAAATCTATGTTGTACCTCTCTGATTCAAAATATGATTTTATAACTTTTAAAAATTTCTGTCAACTTCTCTACCCTACCCCTTGTCATTCTATTAAGAATAAAAGGAACTTCATCTTGAGAGTTCATTGGATATATAATTTTTAAAGTAGATTAAACTAAGCAAAACATATACATATTTTTTCTTTGTGTGAGTTTCTAGTTTTAATGACCTAAAAACTAAGTCTGGCTTTAGGTAGCAAGATTTTAGCATCTCTTGGCTCTTGAAGGAAGTGTTTCTCAGTATTATTTCAAAGATTAAGCTAAAACAAGAGTATGTATTTTTACATATCATACATAGTATTACAATTTAAGAGATAAAGACATTGTTATAATCTAAATTTTCTTTGAGAATAGATTGTGAGGCATTACACTTAGCACATTAGATGGAAATATGAATAAATATCTAACTCAAGTTATCCAGGAGCTCACAATTACATATTTTAGGTCTCTGACATAAAAGCCTTCCACAAGACCTTAGTTGGAAGAATTCATCTGGATCCAGCTTCAAACTGTACAATTTAAATATGATCTGTGCATATAACCCTTATAACACATAACATGATATGGCTTAATTTAACTTGAAGTTCATCTTTGCATATGTCCATCTAGTAAGTTTTCAGGATGTTAGGGATTCTCAGACTTTGTGTATGTGTATCATTATAGTTAAGAATTCATCCAAATATCTCCAGTGAAGCAAGATTTTGTGTTCAATTACAGATAATATTGCAAAATATTTAAAAAATTCATAAGTCAATGACTGCCAGGATATTAATGGAAGATATTGCTTTGGAAAACAACATCCTATGCTGTTTTATCACATTTAAAGTTTATGTGATCTTAAGTATCATTTTTCCATTTTCTCCATTATTTTTGTGTGTTACTCAAATAACACATTACGCTATAAGGAAATGAAGCACTGCAGGGTTATTAGCAAGCATAAAACATGTTACCTGTTCCTCCTCCTTGGAAACCTTGCAAAAGAAGTGGTACAGTAGGTACAACATGAACCAAATGTGTTTTCTTGATAAAGGGGATAATTTCAGATTAAAATTGTGGATATCAGGTCATTCTGTGGCGATGTGGGTGGAGCCTGGAGTAGTTTATACATGAGTATGCCTTGCTTGAGAGATCAGAGGATATATACAAGCCTGACTCAGGGGGCTGAAGCCCAGCAGACTCATCCTGAAGGGTGCCCTGCACTCAGTCCTGAGATCTGCTGGTCTCGTGGCTGCTGTTTCTCCTTGACAAACGTAAGCATGATTAATGTATAAGCCTGCTAACATTTGGGACCCTATAACTTGAACACAGTGGAAAACTTGGAGAGAGATCAGAGAAAGTAATAAAAGTCATTAATAGAGAGTTAGAAAGCTGAGTATTTATGGTAAAATAAAGCTGAGATGGTTGTAAGTTGTAAGAAGTCGTACATATTTGAAAGACTATCGTAACAGGAATATTTTAGAATTATATAACCTATAGACTGAGGGTAAAAATCATGTCAGGCCTGCTTTATGATCCTCCATTTACTTCTGATTATAGCTAGAATAGACTCCAAACCTCATTCTGTACAAGCTCTGCAAAATGCTTGCTTTTTATGCACCTTGCTAAACCTCATTTTTATTCCCACATCTTCTTCTCCCAGTTTTCCCAGGACCCAGAGTCTCATTTGGACTGTTAGTTTTAAAATGACTACAATCCTGGGAAAGATGACCTGAGTGGTCACCCTATCTTCCAGGAACCTCAATCATTTTTGTTGCTTTCAGTCTGTTTGTGATATTTGCCTTCTAAGTGGAATCTTAAGACTAAGTTTGAAATCCATGTTAACGATTTATTTTATTTTAAATTTTCCTTGTAAGTAATGGTTTTCATTGAAGAAGCCTCTGGTAGATGAGAAGGAAGTACACACCTTAGCTATAGAGTACTTGATATTTTCCTCTTAATACCACAGCAGGGTTTGTGATTCCACATAAAAAGTTGTGCAATGACCTTGTAAGCAACTTCACTTCCGGTAAACCTGTGGGCATGGAACGTGTGTTTTGATTGCACATTTTGTCTCCCACCTGGAATCTTGAAATAGGTGTGCATGTGGGTGGGGAAAAGTGCTCTCACACGCTAGCAGGTAGTTGTGTAAGGGGAGGAAGACAGTGTTTCATTTTCTAATGAAATTAAGTGAGAAGTTGTTTTGGCTTCCAAAACATCAAATACTACAAAAATTCCTTCAGAACTTCTTAGAGATTAATGTAATTTGCCATAGATGAATGATGACAAGAATAGAAATATCAATAAATTGATATTTAATGATACTTCAGAAATGTTTAGTTTTAATTTTAATTGGTAGCCTGAGTTATCAACCCTGAAGATGCTAAGACTGGACCTGGATATAATTAGACTTTGAAATACAAAACTTTTCCATTCTGTCAGCCACTTTTGAAGACCAGCAAGGAGTCTAGTCTTCTAATTCCCTAAATGGACATATCATCCAATAGATATCCTGTTTTATATAATAGAAATATTATCCCAAAGAATACTAAGTAGCTTAACCAAGAACATAGTGTAAATAACATTTACATGTGCAAAAATAATTGTTACATGTTAACACTATCAATGCTATAGTGAAGACTTGAAGGAGGAAATAAATCTACAATTTAAATAAAATCTTATTTATGTAGTTTCCTGTCTTTGTTTTTCTCAAGTCTGCACCTTTATGCCACAGTTACGGTCTTACGCTTTTTCTCTTTAAGAGACATATTGGCGTAATCTCTTAAACCTGATCCCATCTATCTGATTAAGACTTAGTACATCAGAGACAGTACAGGGTATTAGAAAATAAGTAGGATCCTGAGAAATATCAGAATGAATTATTGTATCTGGCATTTTACAACAGGATAATTCAAACAGTTGAAAAAAAAAGCTAGTGAAACATTTAAATGTGAATGTACTATGTTACAAGGTAACTTCTGAGAGTTTCTTTTTTTTTAAGAATATAGGTTTTATATCCTCCCTGTAGTCAATGGAGATAGTAGTGCAGCTTATCACTGTGATAATTGTGATAATCTTTGGAAAATTCATTTATGTTTCATATTCACTGTTTTTTCCTGAAGTTTGGTGATTGTGGTGTAAAGATGGTGATTAATACTAAAGATTCATCGTAAACCATTTCAATTATAAATGGTGAAAATCAAGAATAATACGTAAGATTTCATAATTAAAATATTATGTTAGTAAGGATTAAATAGATATAGTTCAGCTAAACCTATTTCAGTTAGATCATGATTTTGAATTTAATTTTAAAACCACAAAATGTTAAGGCTGGAGAGCCTCTGTTCCATACTCAGCCTAGTTGTTTTTTTAATGTTTGATGTTTTTGAGATAATACTGTTTGCTACCAGCAGAAACATCACTAAAACTGAGACCATCTAACACCAACATCAGTTCCTCTCTTCCAAAAGAGACTAAAATACACTTGGTCTCCTATCACTCTTTACTTCTTAGTTTAGGCATGATTTTTACATATTCTAAAATTTTTCCTGCTAGGCACTTTGCAAGCAACCCGGGCATTGATGGTGATTGGCATCCTGCTGGGACTTATAGCAATCTTTGTGTCCACCGTTGGCATGAAGTGTATGAAGTGCATGGAAGATGATGAGGTGCAGAAGATGCGGATGGCTGTCATTGGGGGTGTGATCTTCCTTATTGCAGGTAAGAGAGGCGAGGCTCCATGTTTCCCTTTACCAATATGGTTCCAGATCTAGTTTTTAATTTTCTTAGGTCATGTTCAATTCATTGTACTTGAAACTATTTAACCCTTTAAAAATCTGTAGGCACAGACCTATACTAAGTTGACATTCATGTTCTCAAGGGGAACCAAATGAGCATGTCACATGTGTGCTCACATGTTGTCCCTATTCGTTAAAGTTTCAGATGCTCACTTGCTTGTTAGAACCAGTCTCCCCAGGTGAAGAGAGAGGTGTGCTGCCTAACAAAAGAACATTTTTATGTAGTTTAGAAAATGTCTATTGAGTCTCCCTCCATAGATACTATATGGAAAAGATGGGGAGTAGAGAGAGGAAACACAAATCGTATGTTATTTATACAGATCTAGAAAGATGCACAAGATTGGAATTATTAGAGAAAAATGAGGGCAACATTCCAGATGGCAAGATGTGATTCCAGAATAAGAAAGAAATATCTATAGATCAGAGAAGAGAAAGGCTTATTGAAATAGAGGTGGACTGTTCAAATTAGATTAGATGACTAGGAAAGTAAATAATACAGAAGCACCCAGGGGAAAAAATCGTGATTAAATACTGAGGCTCTATTTACCATAGAAAATAATTAAGTATTAGATCGTGTGTATTTTAAGAAAACAAAAACTAGGGCTGGAGCGGTGGCTCAGCGGTTACGGACACTTGCCTGGCATGTGCAAGTACACAAGTTTAAACCCCAGCACCACGTACACAATGAAGTCTCAGAGCAATGAAAGCCATGTATAAAACTCAATAAAAATTTATTCTCTCTCTCCCTCTCTCTCACTGTCCCCTCTTTCTTTAAAAAAAAAAAGAAAAAAACTAGAAGATGAACAATGCTATTTCATATCTTTATAATAAGGCTTATTTGAATATGCCAATCATACCTATAATATGATAGATACTATATTTATAGATGTACTCTATCGATATCTCCATATATAAATGTATCTATGTGTAAACATGTAGTATATAGCATAGTAATAGGGTAGTATATATACTAGTTATTATGTGTGAATATAAATATATACTAAGTATATAAACTCTTTATTTTAAAAAAGACACTAATGATGTAAATCTACTATTCCAAAAAATACAGTTATACTTACTTAATTTTTTATTAACCAAAGATCTAGAAGGGATTTGATCCAGCAGAATATGTGGGCTTAACCAGTAATGGAGAGTGTGACTTTGCTGAAGATGTGATTGAAGGGAGGAGTGATAAAAATTCAGCTTATCAAGAACATATTAGCTCCTGTCTAAAAAAAAAACATGAGTGGTGTCTTCTTCCTAACAGTTTTTTCTTGAGCCTTGAATAAACTCAGTACCTATTGCCAGTTCCTTTATCACCTTCTTGTAACTCCCATAAGTGACTGCCTCATGCTCCCTTCAGGCTCAGGAACTTCCTCCGGAGTGCAGCTCACAAGTGTGCCCATGGTCACACTCAAAATAGCCAAAGAACAATAGGGTTTTCTGTCATGCTTTCAAGGCAATTAGATTGGACCACTTTTTTGGAGAAGTCTATGTTGATGAATTCTCAGAATTACTATCAAAAGCTGTTAGTTTCTTTTTAAATTCATTTCTTGACAGGTAAATTTGCATGCATTTATCTTCTACATCATAATGCTTTGAAGTATATGTACACTGCAGAATAAAAACAGCTAATTAATGTCTTGCCTCACATAGTTACCTTTTTTGTGGTAAGAATATTTCATATAACAGTTAACACTTTTTCAAGAACACATTATTAACTGTAGTCAGCATTTTGTACAATAAATCTCTTCAATTTATTTCTCCTATCTAACTGAAATTTTGTATTTTGTAACCTGTGTCGTTTTTGGATAAGAAAAATCTGAGGTATTCTATATTTCTTTAAAATGATAGGATAAGTGTTTTGATGAAGTGCCTTCTTTGGTATTAATGAATGCAAAATGTTGTGTGAAACTGAGCTTATGTTATATAAATTGGTCTGATGTGGCACCCTCTGCAAATCATCCCACTGTCCATGTTGCCCTGGCCAATGGTGCAGTAGGAATTCAGGTGTTCTGGTCCATTCCGAGATAGTTCCTACTCTTTCTGCTATCTGCTTGTTTTGATTTTGACCCAGCAGACCTGTAAACTTTCAAGTGGAATGTACAAAGAATTTCATCTTACTTTTTGTAAGCACACTGATAAGAACAACAGTTTTATCAAAATCTTGAGCACACAAATCTGCTGAATTGTTCCTAAAATGCATTAGTTGTGCCAGTGACCTTGAACTATTTTTGTATATCTTAATGAAACATCTGGAATTAATCATATCTAAATCAAATCTACTGTTCCTGATACTAAAATAAAAATGCCAGCACTATGGATGAGATTTAATTCTTATAAAAATACATTTAGAATTACCAGTCTGTGTGTTTATGCTCAGTGTTCCATAGTGATTAACAGTCTTTTGTTTTGCATTTCTGTAGGTCTGGCTGTTTTAGTTGCCACCGCATGGTATGGCAATAGAATTGTTCAAGAATTCTATGACCCCATGACCCCCGTCAATGCCAGGTAATGTTATTCAAGCATAAAATAGTTTATTCTCTGAGAAAAATAGCCTTTTTATGTTTGGCAGAGTCCTACTAGTGCCATAGTTCCTCAAATTTGCTTTCAAGAATTCTATGAAATCTTATGTCCAACTTGCAAACAATTCAAATGACCTGTGACTCATGTTAAAATGAATTTGATAATTGCTTTAACAGCCTATATTGAAGACAAAATGTACCTCAAAGTTGAAGAGTTCTAGGCTGCATACTTCTTTTTTTTTTAATATTACGTATTAAGATTCTATATTTTTTTAAAGAGAGAAGGACAGTGAGAGAGAGAGAGAGATAGAGACAGAGAGAATCTATTTTTATTGAGTTTTTCACATGGCTTTCGTTGCTCTGACACTTAGTTGTATACGTGGGTGCTGGGGTTTGAACCTGTGTACTTGCACATGCTAGGCAAGTGCTGTAACTGCCTAGCCACTGCTCCAGCCCCAGCTGTATATTTCTTAAGTGTATGTTGCATCTTTTTTTTTCTTTTCTCCCAAATACCAACAAGTGTTCATATGCTTGAAATTTTCTTCTTGAAGCGTATTCTAATGTTTACCAAAAGCAACCATGATTACTTGTAAGTAATGCACAGTTTATGATTGATTGAAAAAAATTAGTCCTACCATAGTAGTTAACAAGTAATACTTCATTCTTAAAAGTTAATTTTTTCATGTAAAGCCATAATGTATTTTTAGTACATTGGGTTACCTCTTTGAAATTTTATGTTCCATTATCACTCCAAAATTAACTTTAAAAATATGATCTTTTTTTAATATTACAAGTTGTACAAGTTAAAGAGCAGATTCTTGGCCCTCACATGATGACACTCTTTGATCAGGGACAGCACTTATTGTCTCACTGTCTTCATATCTTTAAAGCTTAATAACTACATTCAAAGTGAGGATGTTAAGATGTAATTATTGTTTGTGAGTCCTAGGATGAATGTATGAAAAATCTCAGTGTTCTCTGAGATAAGAGGTGCTTCTTTTATATAAGTGCCCACGTACAGAAGAACAACCTATAATGATTATTTTTGGAGCCTGTCCCATAAGATTTAGGTTGCAGGGACAGAAACTGCTGGAGGTCAACAGGCCAAAATTTTACCAGAGCAGTAGTACCAGTAGTGCATGTGGAAGCAATTTATAAACTGCTGGACACTATGCACTTGCTGTTTACATAGTACATGGTCCTGAAAGCAGTCCAAGGAGGCAGGTGGAATTATCCTTTTAGAGAAGAAACTATGGGTGAAAGATGAAGCAGCTTTCACATAATTGCAGCAGTTGAGAGTTTGCATGAGGATTCAAACTCAGACCTTATAATTTCTATATCCAGTTCTTTTCTCTCTATATTGTCCATGATCAGTCACAGATACCTGACTCCAAGAGGCTGGCTGGCTTACTGCATCCACCTGGATCAGCTTAATATGAAGTGGGCTATGCGCCTCTCAGAAATCCTTTTACAAAACAAAAATTTTGGATTTTAGTTTATGTTATGAGATCAGCTACTAAAAATTCTAGGGGGCTGGAACAATGGCTTGACAGTTATGGAACTTGCCCTACATGTGCAAGGACCCAAGTTCAAACCCCAGCACCATGTATAGTCTCAGAACAATGAAAGCCACATGAAAAACTAAATAAAATTGATTCTTTCTCTCTCTCTCTCTTACTGTCCCTCTATCTTTAAAAAAAATTCTAGTAGTTTCTATCACACTCCCAAAATTTCTTTTGTATAATATGATTGATATTTGATGATAGTGCAACTTAATAGTCTTTAGTCTAGAAACTATGGTCCAATCCCCACTTCTGAAATATGTATACATGCTCTACAAGTCTTCTATATGTGGAAAAATCTTTGAAAATATTTGTGTAATTAACCTGGCATTGCATGTCATATTTCTGATATGCTAGTATAAATTGTCAATAGTGGCAATGTAAACATTTTGTGTCTATGTATTCACAAACCTTAATTTCTCAAAGGATCATGCAGGGTTAATTTCAATGAAGAAATATAATGTGTGTTGTATGGATTTCCTTCCTTAATTGTATTAGGAAAATTGCCAATGAGTCATTGACTAACACATGCATTATCTTCTCTTTTTAGGTATGAATTTGGCCAGGCTCTGTTCACTGGTTGGGCTGCTGCCTCTCTCTGCCTTCTGGGAGGTATCCTACTTTGCTGCTCCTGTCCCCGGAAAACAACCTCTTACCCAACACCACGACCTTATCCAAAACCTACACCATCTAGTGGGAAAGACTACGTCTGACACAGGCAAAATCCTGTTGTCACAGATACAAACTGGACATTGAAATTTTATCATTGACATTAAGATCTTAGACTTATGACTGTTATAATTTGAACTGTGGCTTTACAAAAAAAACCATATTTTTATGAATACTCCTTTGCCATAAGTAGCTTAGTCTTGTTTTACCTTCTTTTCTTAGTGTAGGAGGGAAGCCCTTTCCACTGTTTTGTTTCCCACTGAGTAGGCATGCTCAAGTGGGGGAGGGGTGACCCCTAAGTGTACAGATGTGTGTGTGTGTGTGTGTGTGTGTGTGTGTGTATACACATGCTTTTCTATAAGTAATTAGAACATAAAAAACTCTTATTATTTTTATGTTGGTATTAGCACATACAGAATATCTCTAAAATAGAAATTATACATATGTATACATATATACATATGTATAATTTCATTTTGATTAAATAAGAAGCTTATTGGTCTATTTTTCTTCCTTTTTTCTCCATGCCTATATAATAGGTCAGACATCATTTAGCCCCATTTAGCTTTTAGTCTCTTTGTGGTAAGACCCAAGCTACGTTCCCAAGTACGAATTCTTCATTATGTTCCCTGACCATACACTTATTTTATCTCATTTTACCATAAGCTTATGGTACTTCCTTCTTTATCAGCTCCCCTTTGGTTTACATGGGTTGGTCTCTTTTCCTGAATCTGATAATGTATCTTGTAGCATACATTTTCAAGCCTAAAGTCAAGAAGGATCTCTTACAGTTCAGCACTGTGGGGGCCAATCTTTCTGCATGACTGGATGATAGTTTCCTGCCGACCTTCCCTCATGATACCTGTACTTCAACCTATGGCACTCTTATTTGCTTTAAAAACATTTGTTTCATTGCATGGCTGTGCTGCACACCTGAGTGTCTGAATGATTTTATTGATTGCGTTTCTAAGGTACTTATTCACAGTTCCATATCCCCTAAACTACTTTTTTCTTCCTCCCTCCTAGGCTGAATTGCTTTTCATATGCAATTATCATATAGTTTACCTCTTCCCAGAGAGGCGTGGTGTGTTTAGCTGAACAAAGTGCTAGACTTGCTGGAGTGATAATCTGGTGACAAATACTCTCTTTGTAGCTGCAAGCAAGTCACTTAATCTTTCTACCTCTCTTCCCATCTGTCAAATTGAGATAATTATGCTTAACCGACTGGTGGAGGTAATGGGAGTATTAATTAGCTGATATGAGTCTCATTCTTAAAACATGATATATGCCTAAGTGTTGTTTTTCTTTGCTCAATTGGCAGCTCTGAAGTTGCTGAATGAAACCTACACACATGCCTTTGCATTGTTCGGTAGCTCCCTTTTCCATAGGTCCATTTCCTTTCATTCAGCTGGGCTGAGCATGTCGTTGGTACTCTGTTC
This sequence comes from Aplodontia rufa, assembly GCA_004027875.1. NCBI lineage: Eukaryota > Metazoa > Chordata > Mammalia > Rodentia > Aplodontiidae > Aplodontia > Aplodontia rufa. The sequence goes on from PVKS010009352.1 coordinate 61,123, forward strand.
CATTTTAACAACTGCTCCTACTTTTCTAGTCTTTAGAGAATACTACTTCATATGAGCAAGATGATGTAATGGAAAGGGTGTTGGCTTTGAGGTCTGGAGACCTGGATTTGAATCTCAGTGCTGTAAATTATTGCCTTCAGTTTGGGCAAGGCACTTGGCTGTCCTAGATTTATTGCTTCATCTGTAAAAAGGGGTTTGTAATTCCCGTCCTGCCTGCGTCACAGGGATGATGTGGGAATCCAGTGAGATGCAATATATGGATATGTGGTTTTGTAAGGTGAAATGTGCTGTACTAGGGAGAGAATTATGGAATCCAAGTGCATGATTCTAGGGGTGACTTTTTAAAGGATGAAAAAAGAGAAGAAATATTAAGACATGAGTCTTTTATCTTAATCAGTCTCTCAAGTTATGAGACTCTAAAATTCAGCTCACTAAATAAAAAGGATTCTAAGGAAATCCTCATTTCTTCTGTCACTACGAACTGTTGCTTGTGTGACTGAGCAGAAGGAATGGAGGAAACTGGAACCTAAGTGTGGGCAAAGCCAACAGTATGGGAGTCTTTGACTAACTTATAAGGGGATGTGGGGGCTATTTGTTAAGTGATGCCTTCAGAGTTCTTGCTGTCGGGTGGCAGCTAACAAGCACTGCAGGACAGTGGGAATGGTGCCTCATGGTAAACCACAGGGAGGAAGTTTCACTGAGTCTTATGAGGAATTGAACGAAGTAACTTTTTGTGTGCCTTCCAAACGTGACAGTACATGCGTCTAGATGTTATATATAATTCAAAGTGCCCTTGCCTCATACCGAGAGCCTGATATATCAGCATAAATGCATATGGACACCTGTTGCTAAACTCCACAGAGAAATCTATTGTCCACAGATCCAACAGGATTTTTGTGCCAGAATTTATCCAGTTTTGATACTTTTATATTCTGCTACCACACTTGGAAAAGACCAATAGATATTTGGGGGGTTTGTAATGGGAATTTGTAATAAAGCATTGCTCTTTTTCAATAAAATGTGTTTTATAATTAAAAAGAGATTATTGGATTGTTTTCTGGTAACTTTTTTCAACATCTCTATGCTTGCCAGAAGAGGTGGCTTGAGACAGGATCTGATTCACCATGTGCTCCTAGGAAAGAGCTATGACACCCTTGGGCCACCTGTGAAGTGTTTGCCTGGCTTCACTCACTAGGATGCTCCACCTCTCCCAAACTGGGCTCCTTACAAGGCTGGGAATAGAAGAGGTACCAGGAAATTATTATTATTTTCAGGTATGAAAGAGGGGAAAACATCAATGAGTGAATGAAGTATAAAATCTGGCTAGAAATCCATTGTTTTGTAATGATTATTATCAGAACTACCTGTTAGGAAAGCAGGTGATGAAACTCATTGCTCACTATCTTGATATATCAATAAATAAGCATATCTTAAGTGCGGGCAATTTTCATATCGATGAGAGCAGGCATGTGAGCAAAGTATGGAAGCTGTATTGTGGACTCTCAGGATCAGCATGATGGGTGAGGGGCCAATCATTTGATTTCAAGAGATGCAGCAGAATCCACACTCTACAGTGTTTAAATTTTTAAGGGTGAAGTCCAGCACCATGAAGTTTAAGGAAACAAAATTCCTAGGTGCTCCTAACAAGAACTGAAGGAATGGCTGGGCTCTAAATGACAGCAACGAGATGTTCATCTCTATGCACTCATCTCTTCTGAGTGCCAGTATTCTACAAACTCATTTTTCCTTCCCATTAGTGAGTGCTTTCTATGTATGCTGAGGTCCAGGTATAACTCCACCCTATTCCCATAGTCCCACATTGTTAAGTCTGTCATTAATTCTAATGTGATCTGGTTGTGGATATTTTTTTTCCTTTTGGCATTTAGTTCCTGTGAAAGATTTCTGCGTTCTCTTCCTCCTCACTCTATACATTTTCTGTGTAATTACCCCCAGCCTGCCCTAAAATCTCTTCATTTAACTGGTACTATGGAAACTCTGATAGATATCATGGTAGGTTCTACGATTACACAGGGACAGCTTGTTGAGGACTAAACACAGGCCATCAGCAGCTCTCTGTGCCAGACCTTTGGAAATCTCATGGCGTTTGGCATCCTCAACTTCTCTTGACAGATTTTTTTTTTTTTTTTTTTTTTGCAAAACAGTTGATACTGGCAACTGAAAAACAGATATGAACTTATAAAATTGACATTTGCTCTGAATGTTTGTAGTGGGCCCAGCTCTATTAAATGCAGACAGGCCAAAGGAGATAGGAAATGAGTAAGACGTAGTCCAGGGACTGAGCAGTATGTAGAAAATTTAGTGGAAAGAGAAATGAATGTGAAATTTACCATCAGTTCTGCCAATGATCAGACGTGAGCCATGGAGATCTGCACCCACCATTTCCTCATTTGTAAAATGAAGAACTTAGATTCATACTTCTCCATAAAAGGGATCTAGAATCACCTGGGAGTTTTTGAGACTTTTTAGTGACAAGGCCCTACCCCAAATCAGGGGTTCAGAACTTCTGAGGGGAAAGTCCTAGCTTGAGCTTCCCTCTTAGAGAGGTGAAGACCAACATTTCTCACCCCCATTCCAACCAAGTCTTCTGTTACTCAGGTGAAGGGAGGACAAGCCCCATCATGTCCTAACCATTCTGCTCACGTCACCATCAGGTGCTGATCTCCTTGAACTTCAGAGAGAAAAGCACAATACTGTGGCTACAATCTGATCAGAGCAGATAAGCATGCAGGTCAGTCATTCAAAAGAAGAAATGTGTCAATCCAGATAATTCTGATTACCCCCAAAACAACTCTACCTTAAGATGAACAAATGTAGGTTAAGATGGCGTGGATAAGATCTGAACTGTTAAAGACGCTGACTACCCTTTGAACACCTATTTTATGAATTTCACACTTGTGTATTCATACTGGTCCCTCTAACATTTAGAATATATTCTCATCTATCACATCAATGCATTATCTATTAATAACCTCTTCTTTTTCAAAGAAAACAAGTCAGAGGGGTGGAGGAGTTGTTGTTCTGTGCTCCTTTTCTCTATATCTCCCCCATTTTCCCTTTAAAATTTGAGTTTTGAATTGCACAATGACTGGAGAGAAAAGGTATTTATATTTGTATATGCTGAAGCTCAACTACATGCTGTAGACTAAGGGCCAAGATAAAGGGTACTAACTTTGATAGGCATTTCCGTAGGACATTGTGATCAC
>PVKS010009353.1:0-64332 GCA_004027875.1 Aplodontia rufa
TAAAAAACATACGTACAATGATATATTACAACGCTTTCCAGCAGCAGAAGTGGCAAAGTGTCTTGCTTATAACTCAATTATATGACAGTTTTCCTAATGGTGGAAATAAATTGTCTTAGGAAGTATATTTTTTTTCTCATTTGCAGGGAGATGTTCCATGGGAACAGCAATGTGTTGCATGTGCGGAGTTGACATTAGAGCAATTCCTCGGCCTTTGGTTTTGAGTTTTCTGGCCAGGGGGAGCAAGTGAGGGCATCACAGTGGTTTCTCCACCTACACATACTGCTGTAGAAATCCACAATGTAGGAGACAGGCTCCAAGGCATCCTTCTATAACATCTGCTTTCTGACATTCACATAACTGTGTAATCCCCTCCCACTGTTCTAGGATTAGTCTATTTGACCAATAGCATGCAGTGGAAAGGATAATGTAGCACTTTCTAGGTTAGGTTATAAAAGACCTTTGGCATACTCTCTCGTGCTTGAATCACTCAGAGAAAAGCCACATGATAAGTCACCCTTGGAGTCGAGTCCCACAGGTTGAGGAATTGAAGCCTTTTGTACACAGCCTCACCAGTGAAGTTGAAAGCTGACCCTTCAGCTCCAGGCAAGTCTTCAAAGACTCTTGCCCTGGCAAATGGCTTGACTACAATTTAAGAGAAGCCCTGACCTAGAACCACCTAGTCAATCTGCTTGCAGAGTAGGTAGCTATATTTAGAAATGGAGTAGGATAATAAATGTTGTGTTAAGCTACTAAATATGGGGGCAATTTGTTTTACACAGCAATAGATAACTAAAGTATCTTATTGGTTGAAAAGATAGTCACCTCTTCCATGCTACAGGTAAAAGTCTATAGAATGCAAACAGTATATTGTATACCTAAGTGAGAGGAAAACATTATTCTGGATCATGGAAAACAGAACTTTCAGGACATTTTTTCAAGTTAAGGTCCTTTTTCAAAAGGTCCTTTTTAAAGATTCAGTTCCTGGATTTCACATCATTATTTAACATGTCTTGCAGACATTCTCTTCAAGGAAACAGAACCTATGTCCCTGAAGACATGAGCACAAGGTAACCTCCAACTCTCTTCCTGCACAAGACTAAAAACTGCAAACAGGATTCTCAGTAAATAAGTGATAAGCTTCCTTTTATCATGCAGCTTTTTCTGTAACTCATCTTGATCTTCCTATATCGTACAAAAAAAGGACTGATTCACTTTATCTACTGGGCTCAATCTGCAACTCCATGGCTCAGAGAAATAGAAATCCTCCTCTACCAACTATATCACAGGGCAGTACAGGGGGTTCTGCTTTTAAGGGAGTATGTGGAGGTGAGGAACATGCAGACCCATAAGGAGAGCCTGAACTGACTCTGTCTCTCCAAACTCTTATATAGACACTGAACTAATAGAATGAGTTGCTGAAAAATGACTCTTTGGTCATTTGGGGCCAATGGCACATTTCCCAAATGCTCCAACCCAGGGTTTACCCAATCTTTTTCTATAAGGAACATAATAAATACTTTAGGCTTTGTAAACCATTCAGTGTCCTTCACTACTACTCCAGTGAGCCACTGTATCATGAAAAGTAGTCACAGACATAAAGCAAACAGGTGTGGCTCTACACCATTAAATCATCTCTGGAAGATCAGTCTTGGGCCAGGTTTGGTCCACAGCTATGCTGTCCTTTTCCCTTCCCAGAATACTGAGTTACCAGGAAAGCAGGACCCTGCTTTGATCCTTCTCTTGAAGAATCACTAGATATTTTAGCATATAGAAGACCTAAGCATTACTGTTCCAAAGACCCCTCCCCCCATGGAAATTTGTACAACTCAGGGTCCCACTGTTATTTGTCCAAACCACCTACTTAATTTCTCTACCTCTCTCCTCCTCTTCCTCTTCCTCCTCCCCCTCCTTCTCCTTATCCTTTTCCTCTCTTGACTTACTTTTGAATATTTATTAACATCACAGAAATCTAGTCTTAGAACAGCCCCAAGGAAATAAGTTCTCTAACTTGTAGCATATTGTTCAGCCTGACTGAACAATTTGATTCTAACTCAGATAACTGGCTTAAAACTTGGAAAGTCCATGAACACTTTAGGACATACCTTGACTCCATGACTTCATTACATAGGATTTCCCCAAAGCTTCAAAATCTTAAAAGTGGGGCTGGAGAGGTGGTGGTTCAGCAGTCGAGCACTTGCCTGGCATGCACAAGGACCTAAGTTCAGTCTCCAGCACTACATACACAATTAGGTGCCAGAAAAACAAAAAACAAATGAAAAATAAATGAAACTGACTCCATATTTTTAAAATATATATATATAAAGAGCATTTAGTTTAGGGTTTATTTAATTAATTTATTTGTAAAAGACTAATGACTATTTGACATATTTTCCTAGGTCTTTTCCCTACTACACTCCCATCCCAGAAATGATTTCTACCCTTAGGGTTATACTATGAAAACATCACATTAGGAAGTGACAGATATGGTCATTACTTCCAGAAAATGCCAAAATATGCATCGGTGTATCTAGAGCTTAAAACTCAGTTGGTTTTATTGGTCCAATTAGTAGATTGAAGACTTTCTGGCACAGGGTTTCAGAAACTTGTAAGACATGAATGGCAGGGTTAGACAGTGGCAGAGTTCTTTTAAACAAACAAATCTTGAATTTCTTCATTAGTACCCTGATCACTGGTGATTATTGGCCAAACAGATCAATCCTGGCCCTGTGTGGAAGGGGTCTAAACAGGGTGTGGATACCAAGAGGTAGGGATCCAAGGCTATCTCGAGTACTGCCTGCTTCATTAGGTTTGCAGAAATAAAGCTAGGAAACACATTTTTTTCCCTTCTGGATCTGAAACTAATTATTTGGCATTAATCAAGTTATTTCCATTCATCTATAAATTGGGACGGTTGAACTACAGTCAAGTCTTCTGTGACAATATGAGTCTTTCTATAGTCATGTATTGCATTATATATCTTCAGAGTCTCTTATAAATGATGCCACAGAGCAAATATAAAGCAAGAAGGATCTGCCACAAGTTGGCTAGAACCCAGTTTCCCAAAATGAGGCTGCCCTTTTTAACACACTTTTTCTTCAAAGCCATAGAATCCTCAGGATAGCCAGAACTCCCTTCAAGTAAGAGCCACCATAGTGCTAAAATCGACAAGGCTCTTCAAAGCTCAAACATTTCAAAGTTGGAAGAGGGTGGTGTGCTTTGCTGAATCTGAAGAATTAATCAACCTCCCATCAAATTAGAGATTCCCTTTGCTATCGAATACACTTTGCCTCATCATGTGGAGACACAGAATTCTCAAGTTTTTACTATAAGAACATGCCCAGTGGTGTAGTTTGCTGGCAATAAGCTCTCCATTGTTACCCTAGCATTCCCTCCTGCCTCTTCATCTGCATTATTAGAGGAAGTGATAAGACCAAGTTCTCCTCTGCAGAAACAGCCCCAGATTCCACATCTTCTGCCAAAATCTCCTAACCAAGGACAGTTGTAAGGAGACCCTAAAATCGACCATTGGATATAGGTAGCCAGAACAGCATGGCCTCCCCTCCTACAGGGGAGTAGCACTAATTATGCTAACTGTCATGTACAAAATGCCCTTGCCACACACACTTCCCTGGACATGTATGACTACCTGCAGGAAGGCTTTGAAGTTTTCACTCTTTAGCTGAATGGAATACTAGAGAAAGTACTTTTATGATTTTACTTAAAAGTATACATGCAGCTGATCCTTCTTGTGGGCCATACAAAGGGTAGAGAAGTAAGAAAACATACTTTGTTTTTCCTCTCCAGAGCAATTAACATTTTATATTCCTTAAAATAAGGGACAACGCTGTAAAGTTTAAAATTTTATATAGAATTAAACAATTATACACTGTTAAAATATGAGTAAATTGGGGATGAAATTGTTTCTTCCAAATACAAACTTCTATTTAGAATTTTGTTGCCATCTACATAATTTGAAATTTTAAAAAAATGTGGAGAAGGGAGATGATGTGAAGAATTGGGACTAATTTTAAGAGAACAGGCATGTGTAAAAGCATTTACAAGCATTAAATCACACATAGAAAATTAACTGACCAATGCAATGTGCCTTTAAGTGGAACAAATTCCAAGAATTTGTGGAAAGGCTGCCCTCTTCAGACACAGTATTTTTTCTTTTTAAGTTGCTATAGATTTTTCTACCTAGTTTTCTATACAGGGGAAAATGGAGTTTGGGGTAAAATATTTTTAAATTAGCACTTTGCTCTAATAAATAAATGTCAAACAAGTACATGGAGAAACTGTTATCAGGTACTAGTCTGCCTGTCTGCACTTGCCTAGAGTCCGCATCTTATAAGTATTCCGCATAGCTCCTGAAGCACCTAAGCAAGCTTTAGAATCCTGAGTGGTAATTAATTAATGGAGCTGTCTCAGGCTGAAATGTTTACCTCAGCTGTCACGTACCTAAGTACATTCAGAACAACCACCTGAATTCACAATAATTGGCTTTCATGTCATTAGAATTTTTAATAGCTGTGATGAACTCTACTCTTATTCCATACAAAACTCTTGTTTTCTGTTTTATTCCTGTCATTACACACTACGTGAAATGACAAGAGAGTCCTGTCATAACAGCACGCATTGTGCATATTTGAGAACTTTGGAGGGCACCAATTCTGTCATCAGCAGCGTTCCTTAGAATATTCTATTGACAGATTATAGGGAAAACTTCATTTGGAAAAAAAAATGCTTTTTCTGTTTTTCCTGATTTGGGCTTTTCCTGCTCCCCTACTGTTAACTTTTTCAATGACCAAATGCAAGGTATGAGTCTCATATAATGAGATGGATCCTAAGAACGAAGCTCAAAAATTGGTTTCAATTCTTGACAGTCAGTCCAGATCAAATTAGACCAAAATAAAAAGAAATCCAACAAATCAGACAGTAACTTCTATCCCACATCTTCTTCAGGAAGAACAGGAAGAAGCTTAGCTTGCAAGGTAACTTTTTTTGCTTCATAATGACAATGCAAGGAAAAGACACGTAACATACTCAGTTAAACAGAGGCTCTTGGGACAGGAAATGCTAAGCATCGTTTTTGAGAAAGAGTCGTTTATGAAAATCAAATTAGAGCTTATAGAAAAATAGTGTGTGCAGCAATAACTGTTGATTTACAGAGTGCTCGACATGCACAATGCACAGATGCGTCTTTGCAGACAGAGGTAAGTATAGAACTAAGTTGTTCATCATTTGAGGTGACCAAGCACAAAGGAAATGTGTGCCAGCATTTTTCTCCACTGGCTTCTAATATTCAGTTTCATGTATAATTGATCATAATTTTATGATGGTTAAAATAAGAGTAAATAAATTATGAGGATTTAAAATACCATCTATTTGCCAGAATACTCATCTTTTCTTTGAATGAATACTAAACAATTGCTATTCTTGAAGACATTTCTAGCAGACTAGCAATTCCCTTGGCTTCCTGTGCTGCCCAGTTCCAAAACTACAATTGGTAAAAAGAAAGAAAAGTAGACTTCAAATGTGACTTCTGTTTTATATTTCCACATAGCTAAAATGCACAGCATTTGGGCAAAAAAGCCAGAATAATATCAAATGCTGAGCTGAGACTATGCCTGTATTCAGAGGTAACATGAGGAAATTCCTCGTGGAGCTAAGAGAAGTCACTTTCTATTCTAGAAGAAGGTCTTCAGGTGGAGAGAAGTTAATCACATGTGCCCTAACCTTTTGGGATTTCTAATATAAGTACATTCATTTACATAATTAAATTTTGGTAAAATTGTTTTATAAACATGCATCCAAATATAGATGTACCATACACAGGTATATATATATAACATATAGGTATTTAAACTTTGCATAGTTTGTATATATAATAAAATATATATAAGTAACATTATTTATATAATAAAAGTATATATTACTTGTATATTAAAATATATATTACTTATATAATAAAATATATAATGCAATATGTCCAATATTATAAATATTTATAGGCATTTATATATTTATAATTTTACATATACATTATAAATATACTATACATACTGATATATTGCTGCATAAATGCATATAATAAGATTCTGAACTTTATTTGAAATTTATGAGATTTTCTAGTCATGTGTGTGCTTGTGCATATGTGGGTCAGGGGATACAGACCAAACCCAGGGTCTTGTGTGTGCTAGGCATGCTCTGTACTACTGAGATACATCCCCAGCCATGGACATAATTTATACATATTATTTCCACCTTCAATAAGAACATGAGAATCAACCCTTCTCAGAGAAGGCAATGCCACTACAGCCTTCTTCCTACAGACAAACACATCTGACATTGAGCTAAGGAACTTCTTACTCCTTCACAACTAAACTAATCACTTTTTTCCCCATTGGTACTGGCTACCCTGGCCTGGGTCTATGGCTATTTTAAATACCAGGTCACCCAGAAAGTGCCCAGAAAGCCCGCTGGATGGCAGTTGGGCACTGCATCCTTGGCCTTCCCAGCGTCTTCCGATTTTCTGTGCTTCGATTAGCAAATGTTAGGCAGCACATGACGATGCAAGGTATCAGCACAATCACTTTAAAAGGCTGCAAACTCCTTCTTCCCTCACATGCACATTCAGGCAAATTTCCCTTCACAGATTGGCCATTATCACTACTGTTACCATGGCATAGACACATGCCAGGGGAAACTCCCACAGAAGAGTCATTCTTGTGATTATTTAGCACAATCAAGATGAGAAAAAATAACAGGGCCAGAGCTCAAGCAATACATACCCGTTGCTACACAGGAACAAAATATCCATGCAAACAAACAGTGCATGGAACCAATATGGCAAATTTCAGGCATGGGCTTGTCTTCATAATCACTTATAAAACTGTGGGAGGGAAGGAAAAGACATCCAACAAATCATTCTCCCGTGCTTTGCTCTTTGCTTCCTGGCTTCATTAGTGAGTGGGCAGGAGCTGCCCTTTCTCGAGGGAAACCTCACAGCTTTGCTGTGACAAGGAGACACGTGAGCAACAGTGGCGTGGGTGAAGGAGCACTTAGTTCTGGTGGCACATGCTACTCTTCTCTTCAAGCAAAGCAAAACTACTCAAGTCTAGATACAAGGCAAAGCCCTACATCAATGCATGGAAGGGAGCAGACAGATTTCCCAGAAGAGCTGTACTTTGTCTTTGAAGCTTGATGTTTCAGGATTTCCCATCACTGTGCAGGTCCCAGGTCCACGCGTAATATTAGATTCAGAATCCTAGAGCCAGAGTTATCTATAATGAGCTTCTGTCAATTTGCTTGGCCAGTTCCCATCCCCACATTTTTTTTTTTTTTAGTAACAGCACATTTCTTTGAGAAACTCTTGCACCTCCACTGCACAAAGCAATTCAGGAGCTTCTTCCTGCCAGTGCCTCAAGTCTGCCAGGCAATTGCTTCACCCTGCTTTTGGATCTTGAGTGGAATGGCCCAAGGGCAACTAGAGGAGATTCATCTTGACAGAGATGCCCTGGAGAGACCATTTATCAACTTCTACAACTGTCCTAGATTGCCTTTTCCAAGTGCTGGAGGCCCATTTTTATTTTTGGCTTTTAAATTTAATTGTATAACCTCTACCATATCCTTCCAATAATTCCATTTTGCTTAAGTTATCTGGGCCTAGCTTCTATTGGCTTGAAACCAACATACCTTAACTGGTACAGACGTCTACCAATTGCCTTGTTCCCCATTTATTTTTCCCTCTTTACAGTCCACTAAGCTCTTTTCATCATATATGTCATTATTTACATATGCATACTGTAATATATAGCATATTTTACTACATCACATTTTGTTATATTGTGATATATGTTTTTAGTCAGTTTTTTCATTGCTGTGACTAAATTACCCAATGAGGATAATTTTAGGAGGAAAAGTTTATTTTGAGGGCTCACGGTTTGGGAGGTCTTAGTCCATAGAAGACCAGCTTCATTCCTTAGGGCTCGAGGTGTGGCTGAACATCATGAGGGAAGGCATGATTCCAGGAAGCAGAGAGAGAAACTCCACTCATCAGCTACAAAATATACACTCCAAAGGCATACCCCAATTTCCCACCTTCTCCCGCCATACCCTGCCTATCTTCCATTGTCAGTTAATCCCTATTAGAGGATTAACTCACTGATTGAGTTAAGGCTCTTATAACCTGATCATTTCACTTTAGCCTTTATCATTTGTCATGCATGAGCTTCTGGGGGACACATCACATTCAAACCATAACAATATACTATACCATGGATTGTCAGCTTTCAAATGTCTCAATGGTTGTCATATTACTGCAGTTACAACAAAGATGAGGACACTTAATAGGTTAATTAGAGATGCATCAGGATCACTGAAAGGCTTTGTTGAGCCACAAATTCCTGGTATCCATTCCCCACACTGCTGGTTCACTAGGTCTGAGAAGGACTCTGAGAAGTTATTTTTCTAACAAATTCGCAGATAATGATGATATTGGTGGTCCTGGACCATATTTGAGTACCTTTAGGTTAAGTCAATGCTTCACAAACTTTAATGTGCATACACATTGCCTGGGGAATAGATTCTGACCAGCAAATTTGGGGCAGAACCTGAAACTACATTTTAGAAAGCTCCAGGAGATACTGCCCGACTACCCTGAGTACCAAAGGATCATAGAACTGATCCTGCTCACATTGAGAGTGACTGTCAAGCCACCCCTTGACTTCAGGTTTGCCTCATCTCCTTTACTCTGCTGCCTGCCCCCTCCCCCAAAAAAGAATGGTTTCTGAGCTGGAGAGGTGGCTCAGCATTAGAGCGTTTGTCTGGCATGCGTGAGGACCAGGTTTGATCCCTAGCAACACATACACAATTAAGTGGAGGAAAAAGAAAGACCAGATGAAAAAATGAAACTCTCTCTTAAAGAAAAAAAGAAAGTATGGTTTCTTACAAATGAGAAATTTGAAGCCCAGGGAGATCTCAGGTTTCACCAGATCTCACAGCTGCTTAGTTATAGCCCACAAGCCTGAATTTTCACCACCAACCTAAGCTTTGTCCCTCATAGTTTTCAAGAATTCACCAAGCATTGGACTTTCATATCCATTCCTCATTAAATCCTAATAAAATAAGATCTAAACAACAAGAAATGAACACAGTCAGCACTCATTCTCATCTAGATGCTGGAGTGGCTAAGTGAATGAGATGCAGATGAGATGATCATTCAGATGTCAAAGCGCAGTCTGACCTAAAGTAATCCTAATACCCAGTGCAACACTCCTGCCACCTAGGACAGCCACATCCCAGAAGGGGAAAGACACTTCCTTAGTCTACAAGAAAGATGAGAAGATCCCACATAGCCAAAAATCATGGGAATCCAAGATTCTAGAGAGTAGGTGTCAAAACTGGTGGTCCCACAGCCCTATCTAGCCCATATAGGTATCTTCGCTGGCTTTCACAGTGGGTATGTGTTAAGTCAATTAGTTGATAGTTAAATACTGGGAAATTATAATCCAGAATGAAAAAATGTGAAGATCTAGCAACACAGAGCCTAGAACCACACTTTATGAAAGTCAGCTCTGGCTGCAAAAGAAAGACCGTGAGGGGATGGTGGTCATTGAATCAGCCACAGGGGCTTATATGATAGGCATTAAAATAGCCATGTGGCCAGTCATGTGGCCGTATAGAATGGAGAATAAAGCAGCTGCCTACCTTGTGAAAAACAAAGAAAAATAGTTCATCACAGCCCCTAGTCAGCCCATAAGTGGCAAATTCAATAGGCATTTGAATTCAGGTGGCCACAAAAAAAAAAAAAAATTAGAGACCTATGAGACTAGAGCACTTTATTGTCAATATTTCCCTGCAATGCTGGAGAGGAAGGTGCAAATGGAACCAAGTCATTAGGAAAGAATGTATCTTTTCAAGAACTGGAGAGAAATATCCAGTATGGTCTGTTCTTGCCATTTCATCTTTGATTGACAGCTGAGCTCAAGGTGTTAACATCACTCACATAACGCAGAGTCCCAACTTACTGTGAAGTAATAGCATCTTGATTGGCGATTGTTTGCTGGTTTCTGGAAAACTCTGCCTTTAAAAACATTTCATGTTTCTCTCCCCTCCTGGATGAGTGGTCCCTGTTGCAAACAGCCAAGCATGTTCCTGAACAGGGCCAAGGATCCAGCTGGCAAAATCCTGCTTTAGCATAATTTTAAATTGCCGAGTTAACATAATGCCACTCTTCTGTTTAAATTACTAAACAATTAGAGCTGTTTGGGGTGTGATTGCAGTCTGGGTCCAGCCCTGTATGCAGGTCATGTCAGGTTGTTTTCGTTGTTGTTAAATGACTATACTTAAGAATGTGCAGAAGTGAGGAGGGCAGAATTTCAGGGTAATAAAATTTATGTATGGAATTTAAACTTTGACACTGTCTGTAAAACAAAAGGTTTTCTCCTAATTCATCACACCTTTGAGACCACAGTGAGTGTGTGTCTCTCTCTCTTTCACACACACACACACACACAGCCCTGAGAGGAAACTGCCCTATCCTCTAGTGTTCTGCCACCTCCGTGCAACCTGAAGAAAGAAATAATGAGCCCGCAGAAGGGAGTGACAGATTTTATCTCAGAGACACTGACCTGAATGACTCCATTAGCATTGTTCCAAATGAAAAGTCACCCTCCCTCTATGGGGATTGCAGGGGCTGCTGGGAGACAGGAGGTGCTGAGATGTTCAGCTTCCATTTGGAACTGGATCCTTCCCAGAGCCAAGGACATGCTGTGCCCTGATCCCCACATCCCACAGCTGCCAGGCCCTATCTATTTTGGTGTTATTTTCCTGCAACAGAATAAGAGCCTCTCGCATGAGGAACGCTACCTACCCACTCTCCGTTTTAACTGAAATTCATAACTCCTTTCAGACAACATCAGAGGGTCAAAGCAGCCCAACATGACCTACGCCCTCCATCACAGCCACATGGTTCATCATTCGCCATTTTCCTTTCGAGTATCTTTTTCTCATAGAAGATCAAAGCTATTTGTCCTTTCCAGAGATCTGGCTTTCCAGAGAGAATTATGCGTTCCAGTTCTGAACCATGAATGGAAAGACTTGGAATGGGGGTGACAGAAAGGAGGGTTTAAGTACATGTACACATACACATACACACCACACACACACACATACCCCATCACTGGAAATTCCTGGCTGAAGCCAAGAATTCAACAATGTAAAGCCCCACTAAACCTGAGCTATAGGTCACTGAATTTTCACTTTTTATGTGGGTACCAGATGTATGTTTTTTTTTTTAATACAGAGAGGTTGCAAAATGGATACATTTAGAGTTTGACATGACTGTGACTCCAGAATTCACCACTCACTTACTTTGTACAAGTGTAAGTAGCTTGGCTAAATACCTTTGGGGAGCCAGTTTCTTCCTCAACAAAGCATACTGGTTTCAACTTTGCAAAATCCTGTTGTAAACTAAATGCACAAAGCAATTGTGCACCTAGAATAGCTACTAACACATACAAGAGTTCAATGAATGTGGTCTAATTATAATAAATATTGAATAAACCTCATAAATGCAAAGAATTTCACATGCAGAGTTAGCCCCTAAGCATATAAGGCTTGACAATGAAGAGTTCTCCCATCTTTGGATCCTTATTGCTAAATCAAAATCTTCTCAAGCCTAAATTCCTCCCTAAATACTATTCAGGGAAGCCCCAAATTGCTAGACCAACCTTTATTCATGATTGAACTTAATAAGACCTTGCGCATGCTGAGTGACAGCTCTGCAGCAGGACTGGACAGGATAAACATGTTAGACAGCTCCCCAAACCTGAGGAACCCAAGGTACCTCCTTGATAGTTCCTCACTTTGGGGAGAGCCTTGGTCTGTCAGGGCACACCAGGAGCCATACTGTAAATGCAGTACATTTCAAGGAGCATTATTGTTACTAGATGATAAGGACTTTAAAATGTGATTTTTAAGTAATAATAAGTATGGATATAAAGGAAGTAAAAAATGTGTGCAAGTTTTAACTTAAACACAAAATTTCCAGAGAAACTCAGGTCTGTTGAAGGGTCTCCTGCAGTATCAAGAGCAGACTCTCTGCTTTGCCCTTAGTGTTGGGAAATCTCAAGACAGCCTGTAATCTGGAGGTTATTGTCATGGTCATTTTATTAGTGAAGACTCGAGTACAAAAAAAAATCTGCAGTGACGGAAAACAGAGCACTAGTTTCCGAGGGCCAGGGTCAGTAGCACTGACCACAAATGGGCGCGAAGGAAACTGGTGAGGGTGTGACAAATATTCTATATCTTGATTGTAGATACAATTACTTGGATATATACATTAAATAAAAAATCATGTGTACCTAAAATAGGTATAGTTTATGGTTTAAAGAATATAAAAAAAATTATTTTTTAAAAAACTTCAGTTTTCAAAGAAGAAATTTAAAAGGAGGCTCTTGACTATGGATCCAACTGCAGGGGAAAAAAAAGGACCCTATTAGGAAGCAAAGGAACATTGTGCAAATGGAATCAATAGAGATAAAAATGGAGAGGGGAGGGGCTGGAGAATGACTCAGCGGTAGAGTGCTTGCCCATCACGTGCGAGAACCTGGGTTTGATTCCTGAACACCATGTATACAACTAAGTGGAGGAAAAGTGAAAAGCAGATGAAAAAAATTAAGCAATCATCTATCTATCTCTCATCTATCTATGTCTTTCTCTGACTCTCTGGAAAGTGGAGCCAAGGAAGAGGGACCCATGTCGAGTCCTGATGGGCAATTTACCTGTACAAGGAAAACACAGAGAAACTTCACATCAAGGGAACAAAAGGGTAGAAAGAGGCCAGAGGAGAAAGAAAGGAAGAGAGAAGAGCAAGGCCAAGTGAGCTGAGCCTCAGGGGTTAGGCCAGGCCTGTGCAGGAAGGTCAGGACAAGACCAGGGACTTCCCGGGTGTTTGAACAAAGCACTGAATTTGCGGAGGAATTCAGGGCAGAAGAAAAAAGGAAGTATCAGGACACAGAGGCACTTCCAGACACAGCCTCTGGTTGTGCAGCTTCCAAATCACACCCTCTAAATTTCACTACATGGGCCAGATTCCAGTTGCTTCCCTGATGCTTCAAAACTCTAGCAGGGATTTTCAGAGCCACTATTAATGCAAGCTGTCTCTCTCCCTTTGGCTCCCTGGGCCATACTTGCTGGTTCCCTCTGCAGAGCTATTCTACTGCCAAGTGTGGCTTCGCCAGGGGGTTCCATAACTAAAAAGGCAGACTTATTTTTAGCTCCTGACAAATCCCCAAGGGTTTTCAATACAAAGGAAAGATGAGTGACTAGGCTTACTCCATTCTTTTGGCTAGCGGGAAAAAAATGAAAGGGAAAAAGAAAACCAACCTGAAGTTTGTTGCTATGTCGCTTTTCATTTTTCAATGTTAATTTGGAAATTTGCTTCAACTTGCTGTGAACCTTTTCACAGAAATATATTAAACTGAACAGTGAAGTGTTTTAAAAATACTGGCGCACTCTGGTAACCGTCTGTCACTCTTTGAGGCACATAGCAATTTAAAATTATTGGAGCTCTTAAATTAAGTGCTTAAATTTGAAGGTGATCACCACTTTGAGCATGGGGATTGCACAGCTATCTCAACTATAACAGTGCTTCAATTTCCTGTAAGCAGGTCATTTTGGGGAGCGATAAGGGAGTCTGATTGCCCAGCATGCATTGATTTAAAACTACTGGAGTTGTCAATTCATTTCTACAAGCACTTCTGTTTGGGCGTAGTCTTGCTCTGAAGGCTTAAATTGGTTCAAATGGGTCTATACTGCACATGCCCCAAACGCTAATGTATTTTAGTAATCTGCTTTGGGAGGGGGTTGCAAAATTAACAATAATTTCTGGCTAAGCCCAAAACAGCCCCACCAGCAGGTATATCTGCCTTTCAGAAATACAAGGTCATCTAGGTAGGATTTTCAGTATGTCTAATGTCATCAAGATATAGAGGGAAAATATGTATTGGTTTTTCAGAGACACTTGTCCCAACCCACTATATTCAATTTCTCAAAAATAATATGAATTTTATCAGAATGTAATGCCTATTGTAGAATTCCATGTCATTGCTAGAACCCACAGGTTAAAATTTTACTGCATCTGGAATACTGAGAATTCACCATGTTTTGCAAACTATCTTTACATGAGGAATTAGAAGATTTTTCTTAAATCAAATATACTCTAATTAAATTACAAGAAATGACTAAATAATGCTAAGAAAAATAACCAATGGACAAAATGTCTCACATAGCAGATTCCAAAGTATCCTTAGTATTTCTAAGAAAAATAAGATTTTCCCTTAAAAAGAAGTGGGGGAAATTCTGGCTCAGCTACAACAGAAATAACAATAGTAATAATAATAATTAACATAATTTGAATACTACAGGCTTATTCATTGTACTCCTTACAGCAATCCCAGGAAGCAACTATGATAGTATGCACTCCCCCATTTCTTATTATCTTTTCATTTATTAGGAATAGATCTCCATATCTAATTAAATATATATGCATATAATATTATAAAATAGATACATAAGTATTGCATATACATTTAAATAAAGAGGAAAGAGCAATAAAGTTCTGTTATAACAGCTTTACTGAGATATATAGCATACATACTATAATATTCAGCTTTTTTTTTTTTTAAGAACAAGGGACAGTGAAAGAGAGAAAGAGAATGAATTTTATTTAGTTTTCATTTGACTTTCATTGCTTTGACACCTTGTTGTATACGTGGTGCTGGGGTTCAAACCTGTGGACTTGCACATGCAAGGCAAGCACTGTAAAAGCTGAGCCAACACTCAAGCCCCCAAATTCAGCTATTTTAAACACATAATTCAAATGCTTAGTAAATTTGTAGTCATACAATCATCTCTACAACTATGTTTTAGAACATTTGCAGCACCCCCAGATGCTCATTTATAATGAGTCCTACAATCTCTCCAAGACCCAGGCAACCTCTGATCTAGAAATTTCCTACAATGGAATCATATACTATGTATTTTTCTGTGCTTGTCTTCTTTCACATACACAATGGTTTTGAGCTTCATATTGTATTATATATTATAGTTATCTTTTATTGCTGAACAGTATTTTATTACATAGTTATACCAAGGTTGGTGGATATTTGGGCTATCTCCATTTTTGTTAAGAATAATGTCACTATGAACACTTGTGGGCGTCTTGGTGAGAACATATATTACCAATTGTCCTGGGTAGAAATTAGCAATTATGTACTTATCTTTCCACTACCAATAAATATAGTCCTGTTTTGCAGAAAGGAAAGCAAAGCTCACAACAATTAGGGACTTTGCATAAAATGACTAAATTTGTTACTGCAAAGCAGGAGTCTGATGCCGAGATCTCTGACTCCATATCTGAGTTCCTTAACTTCTCAAACTTAAATAAATTGAGGTTAAACAAATTTCTGTGTTGTGGGACTTAAGAGAATGTAAAGCCAGTAGAAGGAACTTCCAAGAAGAGTTAATAGGACTCTGTGGTTCACCACATATTCTGACCTTAGGACTCTTTCCTACCCAGTATTGTCTTCCATTGAGTTCCATAGAAGCAGAACCTGGGACAGGGACCTGGATATGTTTGGGTTTTTGAGGAAACAAATATGCAATTGAGTGAGGAAAGCAAGGTAGAAAAGAGAAATGGGATGATAAGAGATAGGAGAAGCTCTGGAACACAAAACACAAAAGAGAATTCTGCTGCCCAAGTCAGCAGATCATTCTCTGCAGGTAAACCTACCAAGCTCCTTCTCACCTCTGGGCCTTAGCCCTGTTTGTTCTAACTTGAAAACCTTACCCTTCCCCAAACACAAACAGTATGACTTCTTATAATCCCTCAAATGTTGACCTGAGAAAACTGAAAGAGAAAAGGTTGGTTGTATTGGTGGCAACTGAGAGTTGGCCACCAAAATGTGCCATAATATTCTGCATGATTGAGGATCTCTCTGAGTTGTTATTCCCCAGTCCTCAGATCACCCCGAAAACAGCATAGCATCCAGGGTTGTAGGCACTTCACTGCACTTGGAGTAATTTCTCTCAGAATTGCAGGCCTCGTGGTTATCACTAGGTCCCAGACTCCACTGGTGGCCCCTCTGTAGGTTTCTTCCTATTAAACATTTGTTACTGTTGGGACACTGATCACCTCTCTCTTTATTTCCTTCATTTGCGTCTTTCCTTACACTAGGGAAAGAGGGAAGATAGGATAGGTTATGCTGCTAAAACAAATATCCCCCAAACCTCAATGGTTTGAAATAAAAGCCATTTATTTCATACTTAAACTATACTTCCATATGAATTGATAGATAAGGAGTGGGTAGGGGCACTCACTTGTCAAAGTCGGTCCTTCAGAGTTCCAGCTGAAAGATCAGCTATCAATCAGGATGCTGCTAGTCTATATGTGCTGATCACAACACATTGATTTAGAACTGCTCGTAAGGCCTCAACTTGCCACACAGAGCAGAAAAGTACATTTCTACCATGTGCTCAGAAACGGAGAGGCCAGTACAGAGAAACTTGTAGCTTTGGTTTAAGGCTTGACTTGATCTGAACTGTTAATAGGATGCCTGTGGTCACTCTTTCTAGTCAATAAAATAAGTTTCTTTCGATGACCTTTTGCGTTAAGCTGGTTTTGGAAAGAACAGATCTTGTAATGGTATACAGATAAAGAGCAATTAAAGAGGGCATGAGCAGCGGTTAATGAACTAGCAAACACTTCCAAGAGAACACTAAAGAACCATGCAATCCCAAGTCACCAGTAAGTCTGCAGTATTTTTAAATGTACAGCACTTTTCTACTTTCCCTTGGACCTGTTTCTATTTCTAAGGTAAATGAAGGTCAAGAAGGCCATAAAACTTATTTTAAGACCAAGACAGAACAATTATCTGACAAGGTTACAGAACACAAAACCTTAATTAAAGTTTCCAGGTAAAGAAAAAGAATTTAACTACTTGGTTATACCATTCTCTGTGTAAAGGAAGTCAAAATTCTATATCACACAAAAAGTCTTTACAATTAATTTAAAATAAGTCACCTTTTTCAAGGAACTTAGATTCATGATGCAAAGGTAGCTTTTAACTTAATTGTTATTTCTCCCTCAGGACCTTGCACACATGTGCTAATTAGGAGAGCCTTTTTAAATTTTTTTTCCTATTTGGCATGTATGTACCTGCTAAAGTGTATTTTAGATCCTTTCTTATGAAATTTCTAAATTTAGGATTCTTTCTCACTTGTCTGTGAATTGCCCAAAATGACAAGAAGTTTTGAATATTAAAGGGGAAAAAGGGATGGAAGAAACCACAATCTATTGACATGATATTGAGGCATTTTGACCATAAGCTGTGAAAAATCACCATAAACTATGAAAAATCATCTCCCAATGTGTAAATGAAGAAGGATCACAGAAAGTGCTTGCTTGTTTCCATGGATATAAGGGAAACTCAAAAAGTGTAATGACCCACCCAAGTGAGGAATCTCACTGTGTCTAATTTTGCTTATATTTGCTCTTATATTTATACTTACACTGGATCCTCAAAGTTCCTGAATATTCGGACTGTGAACTATTTCCCTCAGTTACACGGTTATCAGCTCTTTGGCTATGCATGTCTAAACCACTGAATAACATAAGGGACTTACAAGCGAAGATTAAAGGATACTTGGCCCCTTTTCATGTTTAAGATATTTATAGAGCACTGTTTACATCTCTTAGAACAATGGGCAGAGAATGGACATATGATTTAATAACATGTATGACGCAGTGGGGTCCTTGGTCCTTCTGCTCTTGCTCCTCCACACTTTGACTCAAATGTACCACACTTACACCTAGGCCTGTATGACATCATGTGCAAGGTGAAAGTATTTGGCTCTTGAAATGTTAGGATATCTGGAAATGATGGGCCCACATTCCCACCAGGCCACAAGGTAGAAGCAGAGTAGCAGCTGACCACTGCAGCCTGGGTATGTACCCTCTCTGTCTGTCACACTGCAGGCAATGCCCCGTGGGCAAACTTTTAACAAAAGAACAAAGCTCTTGGGAGTTAGGGAGCCCTGATCTGTAGCACTGGTGAATTTCAATGGCATAAAAACCCCTACCGTAATTTCTAGTTGCCACCATGATGTCAAACAACTTAAACATTTCCTGAAACATTTGGCTCCCTTGAGTTGGTTCCACCATACCACTGACCAGCATCCACATTCCACATCCACAAAACATAGGAACACACAATAAAACCATACATGCTCCACACACTTATTTCCTGTCTGATATCTGGACACATCCAAATTAGCCACTCTGAAGTATATGAACCTAGATCCTTCCAGCTACCATATTAGATAAATCCATGACTAACAGGGAGAACTCTGAGAATAAATACTTTCTTCAGTAATACAAGGACAGACTGGTATTGCTTTGGTATTTTTACATCTAGAAAGGGCTGGTAGAAGATTGAAATTCTTATCTGGGTTCAGATTCGACTGTGCAATCCTCACCATCTTCTCCTTGTATTATTATAAGTTTGTTGGCTGACCTCCCCTACTCTAGGCTCTGATTGTTCCATCCCTTCCTGTAGGCAGGCAGCCCCTAGAATAATTGTCTTCCAACAGCTGTGAGAATGAAGCACTCCATCACCATTTTCATCATGTCACTTCCTTACTAGGCAAGCTTCAGAGGTTCCCATGGCTTGTCATATTTAATCCAGACCCCTCCAGGTTGGCATTTAAACCTGTCCGCCCATAAGCAACAGCAATAATCCAGGGCTATTGTGGACTCTTGCAAAACCAGCTCAAATCATTGAAATCCCTGTAGACCCTCCACATTGTGTCTCAATTTCCTTATTCATAGAGGACAGCAATAACCAATTCCCATCTTTCATCAGGCTTGTTGGAATTCAGAGTACCTCATACGCAGGCTGCCTGCATACTAAATCCAGGGATGTTCCACAGACTTTTTTCTTAACACATGAATATCCCTGGTAAATCACAAACTCCTTGTAAAGACAGATAACATGGAATGAGATAAACAGTTCCTTTAACACTTTCAAGGCCATCTGTAAAGCAAACTTTCAGATGTGCAGGCATTTCTGGAAAGCACTAAGCTTACTTTCTCTTCTATTTGTAGTTTCAGTCTCTTTAACTAGAGTGTGTTCCGGAAACTATCTCCTTAGTCCCCAAAATAGCAACCACAGAGTGTCCTTCAGGTTGGATCCTTTTGTGGGTTCTAGCTGTCATGGCGGGGTTTGGGACAAATTAAACAATATCACAGGCTATAGTCTGAGGAACAGGTTTGTAACCAAGTAAATAGGAAACTCACAAAGAAAGGATATAGAAAATACTATTGAGGTTGCAACCTATTGATCTTGTCAGTACACCTGGCTTCTTTGGCTGCCATAGACAGTTTATAGCTTTCTCAGAGCTTCCTACCTGAAGCACCTGTCATCTCTCTGAACTCTGCTTCAAGTTTTTCTCAGTGCACAACCTAAGCTTGCTAGGTAGCAAGTAGTACAAGAAAGAAGTTCAAGGGGATTGACGTTCTTAGGGGAAGTCTCTACATGTGGATATATGGATAAATGACCAACTACACATTCTTCGGGGGTACTTCAGTCTCATTTATCCATATCATTAATCTACTCGATTACATATATTGTATTAGTTTTCCTCTACTTCAAATCTCAAATGTCTCAAATTCATGCTTCCTTTTTCTCTCCCCAAAAATTAACTGAACACCTATATTATGCTCAGCTTTTGGGGAAAAAAAAAAGACATAGGTCAGAGACAGAAGAAAAGGAAAAAGTACCATCCTCCCTCTGGTTCCATGGGGAGATATACTGGGTCTTGGAAATTCCAAGCAGTACTGGATTTTTGATCCATAGGGAATTCTAACCCTGCTGTATCTCCTTCTTAGATATGATTGGGTTTCAGCACCAGTAAACTTTAACTCTAGGAAATATGTGGTAAAATCTGGAGATATTTTTCATTATCACATCTGGGTACGAAGGTTGCTGCTGACATCTGGTGGATTGAGGCCAGGAAATACTAAATATTCTATAATGCAGAGGATAACCCATGGAATGAAAAATTATCTGGCTCAAAATGTCAATACTGCTTGGAGTGAGAAGCCTTGATATAGACAAGCCTAGGAGCAACTCTGTCCATAGGAAAATGATCAGACCATTTTGGTACTAGTCAGTGTAGATTTGGGTACCAGCTATTTACAGTAGGTATCTGGGAGCACCTGCTGTACAACACCTAGAGGCCTTGGGTCCACGAAAGCTGCAGTTCCCCTGCAAGGAGAAGCCACAAGTCCTGTGAGAAGCTGACCTTGGGGTGAGCCGCTCCTATTGGAAGAAAACAGACCCAGCTCCTGGTTGCTTGCTCGGGTGCCTCAGAGTGAGCCCCGAGGATCATTTCTTAGTCTTGCAACACAGAAAGAGTACATGTCTTTTCCTCCTATTTCTGATTCCCAGGGAGAAAATTCTTAAGACCGTTCTCAAAACCCACCAACAACTGTAATGATATCACCCTTTACAAAAGTTTTGATCAGTGAAAAAATCATATCTAGGGAGCATGTTCCTCCCCCCCACACACACACTGCCCATCATTCCTTCATACCCAAACACCACAAGCAAAAGAGAAAGCCAGACGCTGAGTTTAGCTCAAAGTCCCTTGGTTGATGGAAAATGAATAGGATTGGCCAAAATTCTCTAGGCATAAAGAACCTTAAATGTTCCAGCTCCCAAAGATATTGCTGTGAGTTCCAGCATACAAACACAGCAGCAATCATGCTAGGCGCAAAATGCATTGCTGTCCCAAGCAGAAGAGCATCAAAGAGGAAAAGAAACCCAGATAAGTTACCTGCCTGGAGGGGCTGAACAGAAAGCTTATGCCCAACCCATCCTCAGGGAGACACATCAGCCTTCACACAGCACCTGGCAAGGCACTGCTCAGAAACTCCACCAAAAGATTCCAGGCAAACTGCACTCACTACCAGAGTGTGCGCCTGTCTACCTGCACAGCCCTTTGCTGCCATTAATTCCTAAGCTCTATTCTTGCAGGTGGCTTCCAGGGAAAATAAGAAGATGGTTTCCCTATCCTATCCATCTCTTGATCTCATGTTAAAGCCTCATGTGCTCTGGAGCAGCTTTGCAAATCACTAATGGTTTCTTATTTCAGAAAAACAGAGAAGCAGACTGACAGAAAGCTAGCTGACTGACAGAAATCCACAGCCTGGCAGCCAGCCCTGGCCTGGAAACAAAAGGGTCTTTGGTTCACCTGTCAAAGTTGTGCTCATTCCTTGTTCCTCAAGCCTCTTCCCATGGAGCTTATCTGATTCCTCCAGCCAGGTGTGATGGAGCAGAGTGCTGATATCATCACTGAGGGTGAGCGGTGGGCTGGCTCTGAAGCCGCCATGGAAAAGTGGCTTAAGATGCTGTTCTCGGCAGTGGCTGCTTGCAATAAATAGCCTAGAGACTTCGGATTTCTCTCATTTCAAACATCCAAGTCAGAAAAGAAAGGAGTTGGGACCCAGGGTTGGTCCTGAGAGGGTAAGAAAAATATTTGCAACTACTCCCTGCCCTTGCCTCTTCTATCAAGTCCTTCCAAGAAATAAAGCAACCTTCCAAAGCACGGAGAAACGTTAGCTAGTCTCAACTTCATCAGGCAGAATCTTTAGTTAGTATTCAGTTATTCTCTGCCACCCACTTCAGCAAGCAAGTATACTATTAGGGTTTTGTTAAAACAAAGGTTCTCAAAGTGTAGCCCCTGGGACAGGCAATACCTGGAAATTTTCTAGAAATGCAGGTTCTTGGGCCTTACCTCAGCTCTGGGAACACCTGGTGAATGCATGTCTTATGTTCACCTCCCATGCTGATATTGTCTGGGCACCATCACCCCTCTCTTCAAAATATTAGTGACTGAATACAAGATTTTCAAAATTTGCAATTTAAACTCTCTGAGTGTGAATGTTATATTAGCATAGTTTTCTCATAGAATGCAAATGTCACTGGCAGATGCATTTCAGAGCTGAAACCCTCACACCCACCTGTCACCCCATTAGTGAATTCCTTTTACCCTAATACAAGCAATTCTATATGAGCCCCATCAGCATTTTTTAAACAAATTGATTACTAGTTTGAAAATGATTGAATGGAGGGGAGAGGTGGTGGTAAAGAAAAGAAAATGTATGTGTGTGTGTATGTGTATGTGTGTGATTTTTCAGGGACTACTTTCCTTTAGAACATCATCTCACCTCCAAAGCAGCTTATAACAACAGTGCTATTATTGCATCCTGGTTTTCATGGCTCACTAGAATCATTTCTCAACGCAGTCCTCTCTGCTGTTTTCAAGTCAGCCCAGACGGCCCTGACTTCTCTAAATAGGCTGTGGTGTTCCAGACCTCACTGCTTTGCTAGGTTCCCTAAAATAAAAACATTGACAAACATCCAAGCCACCTCCTCTGTGGAGACTTCCCTAATCCCCCAATCAGAATCATTCTTAATGTACCTCCCTACTCAGCTGGCAAGATGAAATAAAATTTAAATACTCAGTGTTGGTAAAAAATGTGACAGGAGAAGCACTTATATACACTTCTCTTGGGACATAAATTGGGAGTAACTTTTCAGGAAAGCAACTGGGCAGGATACCCAATGATCCGATATTTATACTTTAACACCCTATCCTGAATACATTTTAAGAATACCATGCACAATTTCTACAGGATCTGTACAAGCTGAAGATCTTCATCCTCACTTGTTTGATAACTTGCTGCTATGAACACTGGTGATATAGCATAAAGGTAAAGGGCAGATTTGAAACCCGGCTCTGAAACACCAGTATCTTGGTGACACTGAGCAACTTATTTAAATTATTTGGCTTCAGCTTAATTATCTATTTAAAAGTATGATCCCATAGAAGAATGTATGAATGCCTACGTAAAGTAGGTGGCCTAGGGTCCCTTTTCTAAGGCTGGTTGGACTGAGATAACTGCATATAACCAAAGCTGGATCAACCAGAGTTCTCTTTTGAGACTTTTGAATTGTCCAGCTCATGGATCCATTTGCTGTTGGAAATATTACACAAACATATTCTTCCATGTCAACAGAGAACCTGTGAAGAATCTGCAGAGAAAGGGTGGGAAGTTTTACAACACAACAGCAGAAGAAATGAGAGCTCTCTGGACTTCCTAAACCTTAATTCTGCCCTCTACCGATAACAAGGTTTTATCCCTGTCCCTGGATTTTAGGAAATGCTCAGAGTCTTTGTGATTGGTCCCTTGTTAGTGTGATCATTCTTGTCTCTGGAGCCCTTAGATGTGTTCTTTGGCCCCTTCAGATCTGTTCTTCATCTTTGGTCCTGTTCTGCACCTTGGGGACTGCCAATGGGATGTCCCTTGCCCTTTATCTATACCTCTCACCTTTGAGCTCTTTTGTAACTGAATTACCAATCCTATGGTAGTCTTCTATAACAAAGCATATGCGTGGATTTTTCTCTTATTCCGAGTTAGTTTTCTTTTAGATTAAGTCTTTGTCTTTTCCTGTTGTGTTTTTATTCCCACTCTGTGACATGTTTTCTAGCTGCTATGTGCCTTCCTTTTTCATCTCAGGGCTATCATGCAACACTTGCCTGGACTGTGTATTTGATCAGCTTGAGAGAGTGGGTGACTTTGGCTTAAGTTCCTCTCCACTGAAATCTGTTACATCTCCTCCAAATTGCGAGTGAAGCCTGGGTATTCTGGGTCCTGGCCAATTGTTCCTGTTTTTGTTTTTGTTTGGAGAACCTATTTAGCCTGAATAAAAGGGCTGGAAGAGAAGGAAGGAGGGAACTTAGCTGAGGTTACTATTATTGGGAGATAGGCTAACATCTTCTGATTTTGATGGGTCTGATTTAAACCAGTACCTATGCCCCCTATAGAATGCTGTGCCCTATTCTCCTGGGAGATATTCTCAGTATTCCTCACTTTACATTGCAGCCCTGGAGCTTTCCGCAGGGAGAATCATCTTCAGTTTTTCATTCTTCTTTTCACTATTTTGCTACACCAGTCAAGAGAGAAAAAGAGAATAAAAGCCATTGTTTTCATGGAAATTAAAGGGAGATCAATGGAGGAAAGGGACCAAGGGAAAGAAAGTGGGTGGGGAGGGGGCATGCTGGGGAGTGATACTGGCCACATTACGTTGTAATATTGTGTATTATGTGCATTTATCAATATGTGACAACAGATCCCATCAATATATACAACTATAATGCACCAAAAAATGTGGGAAAAATAAAAATAAAAAAAGTTAATCCATTGTTTCACTTCTTTCCAGTTTGGGTATGATTCATGGGCATTTTAAAGAATTTGCATATTTGTGAAAGTCATTCCCCCAGACACAAAAGTAGACTATTTCCCAGTCTTTCTTGCTACCTTAGGGTGTCCATGTCACTGAGGTCTGCTAGCCAGGTGACATCTGCCACTTCCAAATCTATATCATAAAAACTTCTCATTTATGATTATCTAGCATTCTTTCCCTTAATGGAGAGGACTCTAAGGGCTAAGAGGGGGAAAGATCTGGAAGCTTTCCCAATCCTAACCGTTTTGGACTTGGAAATGAGAAGGAAAGAACTTTGTGTTATGTACTATATCAAACGATACCAACTCTTCAATTTTGGAACTGTGGTTCAGAGACATACCATGCAAACTACCAAGTTTTGAGTATTTTCTTGGTTAACACTAGGGGAAATTGATGGCCTTCAGTTACTTCTCTTTCATTGGTTTGTTCTACTGGTGATCTACTTTTTTGGTTAATTTTCAAGTTTTTACTAGTTTTCATTCATTTCATTTGGGAGGCTTTTTTGAACCTCTGACAAGTGGTCATTATTTTTTTTTCACATATCATGCGACCTATTTTTTTAATTTATTTTTATTAGTGCATTATAGTTTTACATAATGTTGGGATTAGTTATCACATATTCCTAAATGCACACAAGTCATACCTATGAAGAACATTTTATATATATATGGCTATAGTATATACAGTGACATTTATAACTGCTTGGAATGTAACTTGCTTTATATTAGTTCCAACATTTCCCCTTCTCCTCCCTTCTTATCATCCCTTTTTATTCTTCAAAATATTTGACAATGGGATTAAACATTTACACTTTTGTATGCAGCATAGCTTCTTCAAATATCTTATGAAGTATATTGCAACTGTATCTCACAAATATTAACATTTTGCATTTTTGTTCTATGGATCTAAAACATGAGTTTGTCTACTTTACTCCTGAGCCTGGGTTTAGATCCAACCTCTACAAATGTGGGATACCACTGGGCCCTTGACTCTGTGTTTGATTAACTTCGCTGAGTATGATTTCTTCCAATGCCATCCATTTACCTTCAATAGATGCAATATCATTGTTTCTAATAGCTGAGTAAAACTCCATTGTATATATATACCAGAGCTTTTGGATCCATTCATCCAGTGAGGGGCATCTGGGTTGGTTCCATAATTTAGCTATTATAAATTGAGCTACTATGAATATGGATATTGCTGTGTCACTATAAAGTGCTGATTCTAACTCCTCTGGGAAAATAACCAGAAGAGGGATAGCTGGATCGTATGGTGGATCCAACGCTAATTTTTTTAGTAGTCTCCACACTGCTTTCCAGAGCGGCTGGACCAGTCTGCATTTCCACCAACAGTGTGCTAGTGTTCCTATCCCCCACAACCCCTCCAGCATTTGTTATTATTCATCTTCTTCATCTTTGCCAGTCTGACTGGAGTAAGGTGAAATCTTAAGGTAGCTTTGATTTGCATTTCTCTGATTGCTAGTGATTTAGAACACTTTCCCATGTATTCATTGGCTTGCTCAATATCCTCTGTTGAGAAGTTTCTGTTTAGCTCTCTGGCCCATTTACTGATTGGATAGTTTGTGCTTTTGTTATTTTTTTGAGTTCTATATAAATTTTGGATATTAGTCCCCTGTCAGAGGGATCACAGGCCATGATTCTCTCTCATTCTGTACATTGTCTCTTGACTGTTTAGACTATTTGCTTAGCTGTACAGAAACTTTTTAGTTTAATGGCATCCCACTCATTGATTTTAGACTAATTCTTTCATTTTAGGATCCTTGTTTAGAAGTTATTACCAACTCCCACATGCTAGAGTATTGGTCGTAATTTTTCTTCTAGCAGATATATGGTAGATGGCTTAATTCCTAATTCCTTGATCCATTTAGAATTGATTTTTGTGCACAGTGAGAGATAAGTATCTAATTTCAGGTTTCTGCAAATGGCTGTCCAGTTTGTCCAGCACCATTTGTTGCACAGACTGTCTCTCCTCCATGTTATATTTTGACCCCCTTTGTCAAAGATAAGATGTTTAAAGATTTGGGGCTTTGTCTCAGAGTCTTCTATTCTATTTCATTGCTCTTCATTCCTATTTTAATACCAATACCATGCTGTTTTTAATACTACAGCCCAATAGTACAGTTTCAGATCCGGTGTTGCAAAACCACCTGTTTCATCTTTCTTGCTTAATAATATTTTGGCTATTTTGGGTTTCTTATTGTTCCAAATGAATTTGAGAATTTTGAGACTTGCTTTTCCTATATCTACAAAGAATGACATTGGAATCTTGATGGGGATTTCATTGAATCTGTATAGTGCTTTTGGCAGAATGGCCATTGTAATTATGTTAATTCTGCCTAACCAAAAAATGGAACAATTTTCCATCTTCTCAGGTCTCTTAAATTTCCGTATTCAGTGTTCGATAATTTTCATTGTAGAGGTCTTTTACATCTCTTGTTAGATTTTATTCATTTAGAGGATATTGTGAATGGGACCAATTTCCTAATTTCTTCTTCTTCCCTATTATTGTTGGCATATAGGAAAGCTATTGATTTATGGGTGTTGATCTTGTAACCTGCCACTTTGCCAAATCTGTATAAGCTCCATCACTTTCCTGGTGGAGATTTTTTGATCTTCCAGATATAGGATGTCATCCACAAAAAGGGATAGTTTGTCTTCCTCTCTTCCCATTCTTATCCCTTTGATTTCTTCCTCTTGTCTGATTGCTCCAGACAGGGTCTCAAGGACTATATTGAATAAAAGTGGTGAAAGCAGGCAGCCTTGTCTTGTTCCTGAGTTCAGCAGAAATGCTTTCAACCTTTCTCCATTTAGTATTATACTAGCTGAGGGTTTGGTATATA
This sequence comes from Aplodontia rufa, assembly GCA_004027875.1. Taxonomy (NCBI): domain Eukaryota; kingdom Metazoa; phylum Chordata; class Mammalia; order Rodentia; family Aplodontiidae; genus Aplodontia; species Aplodontia rufa. Next base: position 27,238 of record PVKS010009353.1, read on the forward strand.
TGGCCTTTAAAAGTTAAGATAAGTTCCTTTGATCCCTATTTTATCTAGAGTTTTGAGCAAAAATGGGTGCTGGATTTTATTGAAGGCCTTTTTTGCATCTATTGAGATGAACGTACGATTTTTGTCCTTAATTCTGTTTAAGTGATGAAATACATGTATTTATTTACATATGTTGAACCAGCCTTGTATACCAGGAATGAAGCCCACTTGATCATGATGAATTATTTTCTTGATGTGTTTTTGAATGAGGTTTGCAAAACCTTATTAAGGATTTTTGCATTGATGTTAATGAGGGATGTTGGTTTGTAGTTTTCTTTTTTTGATGTGTCTTTGTTGGATTTTGGTATCAAAGTTATGACTGTTTCATAAAACATGTTTGGGAGAGTTCCCTATTTTTCAATTTCTTGGAATAGCTTCAGAAGAAGAGGTATTAGCTCTTCTTCAAAGGTGTGGTAAAACTCTGCAAAGAATCCATCACATCCTGGGCTTTTCTTCTTTGGAAGACTTTTAATTGCTGTATGGATTTTGGTGCCTGTTATTGGGCTGTTTGGGATTTCAATTTCATCCTGTGTCAATTTGGGGATGTTTTATGTGTCTAGAAATTTGTCCATGTCATCCAGATTATCTGATTTAGAAGAGTATAGTTTTTCAAAATATAATCTGATAATCTGTTTGATTTCAAGGAGGTCAGTGGTGATCACCCCCTTTTTGTTGGTGATTTTATTGATTTGCTTTGATTCTTGCCCTTTGTTATTTAGATTAGCTAGGAGTCTGTTAATTTTATTTATTTTTTCAAAGAACCAACTCTTTGTTTTGTCAATTCTTTTTATTATTTTTTTGTTCTGAGTTTTGTTGATTTCAGTTTTGATCTTAATTATTCCCTGTCTTCTGCTGGCTTTGGGATTAGACTGTTCTTCCTTTTACAGAAATTTAAGTTGGAGCATAAGCTTATTTGTTAGGGATCTCTCCTGATTCTTAATGTGGACAATCAGTGCAATAAATTTTCCCGTTAAGAATTCTTTCATGCTGTCCCAGAGGTTTCAATATGTTATGTCCCCATTCTCATTCTCTTCCACGAATTCCTTAATTACTGTTCTCATGTCTTCTTAGACCCATTCTTCATTTAATAGGGTGTTATTCAATCTGCACATGTATGTGTGTTTTGTGCCATAGTTTTTGCTGTTAATTATTAGGGTCATGGCATCATGGTCTGATAGGATACACAGAATAATATCTACTTTTTTATATTTGCTGAGATTTCCTTTGTGAACTAGTATATGATCTATTTTGGAAAAGTATACATGTGCTGCTGAGAAGAAAGTATTCTCTGCCAATTTGGGGTGGAATATTCTGTAAATGTCTTTTAAGTCTGTTTGATTTATGGTGTTGTTTAGACTGGAGATCTCTTCATTGTTTCTTTGCTTTTATGATCTGTCTATTGGTGATAAAGGAGTGTTAAAGTCTCCCAGTACTCTTATGTTGAAGTCCACAAGCAGTTTTATATCTTGGAGTATTTCTTCCACATAGTTGGGAGCATTGGTGTTTGAAGAGTATATATTTACTATGTTTTTTTCCTCCTGTAATATTGTTCCCTTTACTAGGATGTGGTGGCCTTTATCTCTTTTGATTAATTTATGCTTGAAATCCACTTTGTCAGATATAAGTATTGCAACTCCAGCTTGCTTTCTTGGGCCATATGCCTGATAGATTTTTTTCTGTCCTTTCACCCTTAATGTGTAGGTGTCACTGGCTGTAATGTGGGTTTCCTGTAAGCAGCATATTGTTAGATTTTGTTTTTTGATCCAATCTGCTAGTCTGTGTCTTTTTATTGGTGCATTAAGACCATTCACATTTAGTGTTAAAATTGTTAGGTGGTTGTGGTTCATATTCATTGTGTTTTATTAGTAAATTCTGTGTTTTAGTTGTCTATTGATAGCCTATACCTTTATTGAATTTCCTCTAATTGTGAGTTTTGAGGAATACTAGTTTGTACTTGAATCTGGAGTTCATCTTTGAGAATTCTTTGTAATGCTGACTTTCTGTTCACAAATGCTGCAAGTTTGTTCTTATCATGAAAAGTTCTTATTTCCCCCTCAACCTTGAAGCTGAGTTCTTCTGGGTATAATATTCTTGGCTGCATGTTTTGTTCCTTCAGGCATTGAAAAATCTCCTTCCAAGATCTTCTCACTTCCAGAGTCTAAACTGAAAAGACAGATATAATTCTGATTGGTTTGCCTCTGAATGCGATTGGCATTTCTCCCTTGCTGCTTTCAATATTCTTTCCTTGATTTCTCTGTTGAACATTTTAAATATGATGTGTCTTGGTGAGCTTCTCATTTGATTAGGCCTATTGGGTGTCCTATAAGCTTCCTGGATGAGCATATCTGACTATTTTTATATGGGCAAAATTTTCTTTAGCAATTTCCTTGAGAATATTCCTTATCCCATTTGTTTATGTTTCAATTTCTTCCTGTATGCCAATTACTCTTAAATTGTTTATTTCATCCCATTTTTAAAATTGTTTATTTTGTGAGTTTTTTTCTTTTTTGTCATCCATGTGCTCTAGCTTGCTCAGCCTGTCCTCATTGTCAGAAGTTCTTTCCTCAAGAGCTGAGCTTCTATTTTCTATAGAAGTTAGTCTATTATTAAATTCTTCCATAGTTCCTCTCATGTCATTGACTGAAGCTTTTAGCTGTTACTTCCTTTTTGAGTATGTCTATTTCTTTGATAATAGAGTTTTTCATCTCTTCAGTCTTCTCACTTAGTCCCTTCATTATATCTTCTGTTAGTTCATTGTTCCTGTCAGTAATCAGATCATTAATAATATTTTCAAGGTTTTCATCTCAACCCCTATCCATGGCATCCTTTTTGGGGGAGTTTAGGGTTTGAGGTGAACCTCTCCTTGTTTGATTCTTCATTTTGAAGAGCTTCCTGTGGATCTCTGAATTGAGATTTCCTGAGGGGAAAGCAGGCAGTTCTCCAGGTGGTTTTTCCTTTCAAATCAAACGGTCAGATGAGCCACCAACTCTTTGATGATCACCTTCTTCCAGATGCCATTTCTGCCTGGGTCCTGGTGTTGCTCTACCTTTTGGTTCCAGGCTCAAGGTTGCAAATCTGAACCTACCAAAATGGAGACCTACCTTCCAGCAGGACTCAAATAGGCCCAGCAGGAATGTGGGTTGTCTTGTAGGTGGGGCTGCTCCAGGTGGGAACCTCCCCTGGTTGGTCCTGAGCAGGGCTGCTCTGGATAGTGTTCCTACCAGTGGTGTCCTGAGTGCCTTCCAGGCAGACTCAAAAAGGCCCAGCCATCAAGTGGTCATTATTATCTAAAAGTGACATACCATGTTGTTGTATAAAATCTATTATATTCTGTATTACAGTATATGTTGGTAATTACAAGCCCATTTATTTTCCATTGTAAGCTTCTTGCATTTAGGAATGATGACCTAATTTTCTGGTGATACTCATGGGTATGAGAGCCATTGGTTCAAGTAGGCACCAACTACTGTCAGACAAATAGGAACATTTGGCATCGGTGACACTGGTTAACTGAGCCCAGGATTATCTCCAGTTTACAGCTGAAGGTAAATATAAATGGACTAGACATCAAGAAGAAGCATAAAATGTAAGTTGAAGACATATCCATACAAGGCCAAATAGAAGATATAGCTAAACAGCCCCTAATATACCTGAATACAGCTGGAATAATTAACTAATTTAAAAAAGCAGTGATGCTCAAGCATTCATCATTTTATCTGCAATAAGAAAAAGTGCAATCTACTGGAGGGATACATTCCTTATTAATTATACAGAAATGATTGACAAATCTACTTTGGAGATATCAACAGAAATCTAAATAAAGGGTCTAGGATTGTTACTGTTGTTCAAATATTATCATGTTGGTTTTGCTGCCCATCAACACATACATTTTGTGCTCACAAACTTCTCATGACATTATCCAATATTTCCTTTAAAATGTTCAGTCTACCTCATTACTTTTGAAGTGCTAATTCTTAATTCAGAAAATTTTGAGAAACTACACACCCCAGAGAAGCAATAAGATTTGCGAATAGGACCAAATGGACAATTATTATCTTTAATATCTCCTGGTTTTCCTGAGATACAGTCTGTTTAAGTTCGCCATTCACACACATTTCAAGTCCATGACTGGTAGACAGGAATCTAAATTTAAGGCTATAACTAAAGCAATGTCTTCCTTCATCCCTTTTATAGATATTTATCTCTCTATCATGAAATAGAAACAAACTGTCCTTTCCTACAAGTTTAAATTCCTAAATTTATCTCCCTTCTGAAATCCGGGTACAACTGACTACTTGGTGTCTCTGCTTGTGTGCCCCAGTCACCTGGAGGTGATGTGCCCACAATATACCTGGACTGCTACCAGCCTTGTCCTAGCCTGAGCCACTCCTGGACAGTCTCCATGATGTTCATTTATGTCCCTCTTCATCACTCGACAATACTGAGTACCATCTTTATTCCTATTTTTTTCCTATACTCTCTTAAAGTATCCTTTTCCATATCTATCATCAAAAAACTAACCCTGGACATCATCACACTTGGCCTGGACATTAGCAACCGCTTCCTGACAGATTTCCCTCCACCCTGGTGTACCACCAATCTATCTACCATGTTCAGCCACTGTTATATTTTAAAACCATAAATCAAATCATCAACCTTTCCTTGTGAAGGCTTAAAAGGCACTAAATATTCTTGTCCCTCTGCTCTCCAGCTACCTTGCAAATCATTTACTTTCTATTTCATTTACCCATAACTGGCATTTAACACATGCTGAGTTTTTTTTTTACATTTTGTTTTCATCATTTATCAATTAAACTCTTGTTAATCATCCCCCCATCCCTTGAAATGACTAGTCCCTCTTCTTGTTGTCCTCTGCAGTAAATGTCACCTCCTTGGAGAATGCTTCCTGGATCCCCGTCCTCTATCTTTTCTACTTGGGCTATGCTTCATTCATTCAGTGACTTGCTTAATATGTGACACTCAGTTGGTACCCCATAAATGTTATTTGAATGAATGATTATGAGAATTTCTTTCAAGGAGAGACTTACTGTGATTGAAATGACATTTTTATGTGCTTGCCACCTGTTAATTTATAAGTCAACTATCCCCCATGCTTTATTGCAAAAGAGATGGGGGAGCTTTTCATAAAGTAAAGACAGGAGTTATTTTTGCTCTCTAAAGGGAGAAAAAAGCAGGGCTAATTCTGGTGGAGAATGTGCTGGTCAGGTCAAGATTTAACAAAAGAGGAAAGCAGAAATAGATAACCAGAGGGGTTGATTTGTCTCATGTAGAGCAGAAGATATGCACTTCTTTGCCACAACAGTAAAACTTCAGTAGAACCTCCCTTGATCACCAATGTATTCATGCAGGAAGTCACTGAAGGTGGGCCAAGTCTTGCACCTAAGTTAGCATGGATTAAACCAAGCAGGTGTTCCTTTCAGCACACATACTAAATTTGGAATGATACAGAGAAGATGAGCATGGTCCCTGTGCAAGAATGACATGCAAATTTGTGAAGCATTATTTTAAATAAATAAATAAACCAGGTAGTGCCCCCATACATGCTGCGATCCATAAAGTATACTCACACAAAAGAACCAGAAGATAAAAGATTTTCAGAACCAGATACAAAATGCATAAAACATAATGGAAATTTTGATACCTTTGAATATATTAAAATTCAAATTAAATGAAAAAACCCACTATGAAAAAAAGGAAAAGACAAGCGACAGACTGGAAAATATATTTGTTGTTCATATAACTGACAATATTTTAGTATCCAGAATGTACAAAGAATTCCAAAATTCCTCTTTGGAGGGCAATTTGGCTATATCTAATAAAGTTGAAGATATTCATATCAAAAACTTCACAATTCCATTTTAGACCAATCCTCTAGATGACCCTTACACATAGAAACATGGATGGGAATGTTCTTTGTCACATTATTCATCATGGGTAGAGAACTAGAAATATCTTAAGAGAATAGATAAGTAAATTATGGCAAAATTATACAAAGTAAAATTATACAATAGTCACAAAATTTAAAAAGCTGCACACCAAAATATTCAGCATTTATGGATGTGAAACTATGTATTAAAGTATAAAAACATGCATGAGAATGAAGAATATAATATTCATGATGATGATTCTCCCTGAAAAGAAATGGAATCAGTAAATCTGGCAAAAATATGGTTTTATAAAACTGGAAGGGATATCTATGGGGGATCATGAAGTTGACAGTTAACATAACTTGCATATGTCAAGTCTAGAAAAACTAAATTAAAAATAAATAATGTAGGAAATGAATGTAAAGATTAAAATGTAGAATAAAGTAATATGAAACCTAGAACAAGTTAAACATACAAAAAGTAGACAATCTACCCACTATGCTCACAGCAAAGAAATAATAATAATAATAATCCTAAAACTGGAACACTTATTGAACCACTTCAACTGTGTTCTAAATTTCACGAGGTAAATCCTCACAAGTGGGTCACAGTAATGCATGGATTCAGAAATTACACAGCCACAGTTTTGGAGAGTTTCTGCAGCTGCTGCATCCCTTTCATCCCTGCCACTTGGCTACATGCAGTGTAGACTGCTAGGGGTAATTGCAAGTATCTTGCTTTGTGAACATATTTTTGAGTTATACCTTTTTTGTTGTTAAAGAGAGAGGGACAGTGAGAGGGAGAAAGGCAGAATTAATTTTATTTAGTTTTTCAAGTGCCTTTCATTGCTCCAACACTTCATTGTGTACGTGGTGCTGAGGTTTGAAACCGTATTCTTGCACATGCCAGGCAAGCACTGTAACCGCTACATAAAGGGCTATCTCTAAGAGCAAATGAAATTATATTATTTCAAATAAGTCAAGTCTCCAGCCAAGACATGACAAGTATGCTGCCCAGTGATCACTCCAGGCTGCTTTCTTTACCTAAAATAATCCAGGGTCTTTTGTGTTGGAGGAAGCCATGGATCTTTCTACTCCCCAAGCAGCAAGAGCTTCTCTCTGCACTGCTCCTAAGAGAAAACTTGCTATGGTAGAGGGAAGAGAGGAAAAAATATAGCAAGAACTTGAAATCTAAGGAGAAATAAAAATGGGTCATGTTTTTGTCTCATCTTGCTCATCTTTGGAGAAACTAAATTCACTTTGAATCAACAAGGGATTTAACTTCTTATAAAGAGGCTAAAATGTTATCATAATATAAAACCTGACACAATTGAATTTAAACTAGAGTTGCTTTTGGTCTCTCTTTTTCCTGGAAACTTTCAGAGGAACTAGTGTCCAAAATAAATTAGTAATGTACAAATAAATTTTTTTCTTTATAAGTAATGCTGCACCGTATTTTCTCAGTTATGACAGTCATGGCAATTGCTATGCAGTGGGGTCTCATTTTTGGCAACACCCCAACCCTACAGAGCAAAGTCCAGAGTTGCCAGCCTGTCCCTTGCTCCATTCACCATGGCCAGGATGACTGGGATCTATATTCCCCTAGAAGTTTTTGCAACTATCCCAGCTAGCAGAGCTTAAAGACAGGAGACTCGTACTCCAGCAGGTACCATGTCACCTGTGCCTTCCTTCCAGAGAGAGCAGCAGGCTCTGACGTCTCCATTAAGACTCTATAGGTGAATCCCAGTTTGTGACATACATTTTATTTTATTTTTTAACTACTTCCATTCTAAGTTGTGTAATACCTATGCATGTGGCACCTCTAGGGGAGGACAACTTCTCAAATACACTTCAAGGGTAGTTAGTCGACATTTATTCAAAAGACCACAAATCAAAGGTGGCGACTGAAAGTCTTCAGCTAGCTCTCTTAGATTAATATCGGATGTTTGTCAATCATCATAATGGATATAAATTGAGTTTTCATTGATGAAATCAGTGGCTTGCTAATAAGCATAATGGATATTAGATATAGGCCTTTACTGAGGAAGATGATGGGATTCAAGATACAAATCTCAGGCAGGAATATAAACCCAGAAATTTCAATAATTAATATACATGTATATGCTCATTTCTATCTATAACATGGGGGTATTATAGAAAAGACATGAGATCGGGGAATGGGTGAAGTGGGAGAGATCCTCGACTATGCTCGGCCTTAACTTAGTTTATCAGTACCTGTGCATGCATGAGCATGGAAGGACAATTATCTTTAATATGTAAGACTATGATAAACTAAACAGGAAAAAAACAAATATAGCATGAACAAAGAATAAAAATCCAACACACCAGTCACCCACCCTTAGTAATGGCTCCATAAATTGGATTCCTAACTAGTCCTGAGAAATATGTTAAGAAGATTTTGGACCATGTGATGCTGAAAAAAGGAAAAAAGGTTTGAAAATTTATACTACAGACTGTAGTGCACATTTGCTTTGAATGAAACTCACACAAGATGATTTTAGAGCAGAAGAAAGGACAGACCCAGGACTTCCTTGAATGTGTAGCACCTTGTGTCTGGTTTTGTTTTTTTTTTTTTTTTTTTAGGTTTAAGGTGCAGAGGAACTCTGCTGGAAACTTGCTTTCCTTATTCCAAACAGAGATACTGGGAGGGGAACAGCAATCTGACCAATTTTTAATACCAATAGGAAGATAAGAGAGTGCACAGCTAATTTAGTGTAAGTCAGGTTTTAGCACAAAAACTAAAGGAGACTGAAAAATCGTCTGAAGAGGAAGCAAAACAAAGACCAAAGGATGTAATTGGACAATAAGTGGCTGGTGGAAAAGAGCTAGGGACAGGTAGACTTACCAAGACAAAGAGGAGAAAAGGAAGAAAAACTGAAGGTATCAACCAGGATAGGAAACTCTAAATACAGAAAGAAATATGAAATGCATGTTCAAAACTTGGAAGAATAATAAAATGGTGGTTACATGTCCTTTCAATATCACAGGTATACTGTATAACAGGTCTCTCCAAGGATTCTTCACCTTTTATAGGAGAATGTACCTCTGTTTAGTTATTTACTATGTTCAGGATTTATAAACTGTAAAGAAATATGTTAACTTCGGATTGTAATTGATAAACAAGCAAATGATATCTAAACAGTAGAAACAGTAACCCCGGAGATTATAGTTTTCTTTTCCTTACAAGGTGAACAAATTTTGTATCTAAATCTAGCAACTACACTCCAGCAGTCTTTCAGAACCTATATATTCAGCTTTTCAAATTCTCTTTGAACCAGCTCTAACATCCTCCTGATTCCCTCACTAATGAGTTAAATAAATCTTTGACGTGCTGGTTGTGCTTAAACTTTTTAAAAATTATACTTTGGACTAAAGTTTGAAGAGTTTCTAAATCACTTATAATTAATTTCCAGTTGCTCCAACAGCTGAGAGATAGAAGGGCTCTTTATTATTGTTGCCTCCCAAATAAAACTACCCATATTGATAAATACCTACCTACTTTTCTTTGGGAAGAAATATTTTCATTTCCATTTAACAGATAAGAAACTGAGAGTGAAGAGGTTAAGTAAATTCGCCCTAATTGAATTCATAACTTGAGTGGATGCCTGTTGGAGTCCTTTCTCCAAATTATATAATCTTTAGCTCCCATGAATAGAATTTAAAAATGAAATCAAAGAGTGGTCACATAAATCACTTCCATCTTAAGCAACCCCTCAGTGGTAAGACTGCAAGTTGCTTCAGGCAGTTGGCAGAAGATATTGCTACAGTCTGGCCAAGAACTCCATGCCTGAAGTTGATTTTCCTTCAGCTCCGAGGTGATCTACATTCTTATCAAAAAAAGCAAGAATGCTTTGTGAGCTTTTTCCTACCACTTTTTCCTAATAGTCAGATGAGATCGTCTTGGCTTTTGTTGTAACTAGGACATTTAGGGAACAATGCAATTATTATTGCAATTTTTGAGCTTACAGAGAAAGAAAGAAAATAAGCCCAAGGAGATCAAAATGTTCTAAAACCAACATTCTCCTCAGTTTTGAGGCTAAAGCTAAAAGAAAAATGCTTTATCTTCCACCTCAGTTTTTCACTGCTCTTTCTTCCTTTCAAACATAAAAATTGATTTTGATATACAAAGAGAAGACAGGGAAGTAAGAACTTTAATAAGACTCCCAAAGAAGAAATGTTGAATATTTTGAAGGCAAAAAAGATGTGTTGATTTTCAAGTCATTTCATTCACTGTGTCCTTTGATGTGCCACACTGTGTTAGACACAGTCACTTAAGGAATGTTGGCTCTGCTCTAGAGAGACAGTGACAGAAAGCAGATCGTTCAATACTTCAGTATCAGATATTGTGAGACAGAACACAAATGCTATAGAGATTTACAAAGATGAGGTGGGGTAGAGTTGGGGAAACAAGGTGGTCTAGAGACACACAGAAGGTCTAATGCAGAGATCCGATCCCATCAGCGTCTTGAGAAATCTGTAAAGCTAGATATCAGGAAAGAAAGATTTCCAAGAACAAGATGTACCTGAAGAGAGTTTAGACTGGAAAATGATAATAATAAGTACTAATAATAAGTACTATTGAGTCCTCACTCCTTATCAGGTACATAGTACATAGCCATTTGCACATGTTAACATTGTGATTAATTTAATCTAGTCATCATTCCTGTGAAATAAGATAATTACATCCATTTTACAGATTGAGATGAATAACATGATACCCAAGATCTTAAATACGGATTTCTGAGTTCACTCCTTGAATGTGTATGCACCAGAAGTAGGTGGTGAGCAATCGTGTGCCCACATAAAGGTGGCAATATCACTTAATGAAGTGGCAAGACTTTGACAGGCCTAGACCAGGAGGCAAAAGTAACTTGAACTGACAGGATTCAAGAATGATTGCAGATTTTTCCTTGGGCATAATGCAATATGAAATTAGGGTGCAGGATGAAAAAAGCAAAAGAGAGAAAAGGAGAACCTGGATTGTAGATAAATGCTCCTTGCCATCGCAAAAGACGGGTCAGATTTTTTAAAACAATTCTTCCCCACATACAGTTGTATACTTCTTTATAATTTCTATTTTGTTTTAATTTAAAAATCTTTAAAATATAAAGTAATCATAAAACTAATTTGGGAAATTGTTTTATGATTTTTTTTTAAGAGAGAAGGATGGTGTGAGAGAGAAAGAGACAGAGGGAATCAATTTTTATTGAGTTTTTCACATGGCCTTCATTGCTCCAACACTTATTTGTACATGTGGGGGCTGGGGTTTGAACCCTTGTACAGGCGCATGCCAGGCACATGCTGTAAACCACCAAGTCACTGCTCCAGCCCTGTTTTATGATTTTTTAAAACATTGTAAAAAGGTCTTATTTGGTCTCAATAACAATGCTGCAAGCTGGAAATGGCAGGAATTATTTCTTATTTTATGGATCAGGAAAATGAGGCACAGAAAGTTAACATGCTCTTCTTCCTCCCTCAGTTCCCATGAATGATAATAGTGTATTATAGTTGAACAAACCAATTATTTGAAAATCATTCTTGACTCTCTCTTTCCCATGGCCTAATTCCCTTCAGCCACCAGGTCCCAATAGTCCTATATCATTTTCAAGACTCTCAAACAACTTCTCCATTCTCTGTCAACATTCTTAATTGAGGTGTTCATAATACCCTCATTTCAACAACATAAAATTGACCAACCTCTTATGTCACTAACATCCAATCCCTTTCTCTGGTTCTAGTGGATTTTTATAAGATGCTAACCTGAAGTTATCTCAGGTACCACCGTAATGATTCTCATTGTTTCTTATGAGTAAAAACAAACTTCTTAGTGGTTGAATGATAATAGCATTCCCCTACTCCCACTCTTATGTTAAAATCCTAATTCCCAAGGTGATAGTATCAGAAGTTGGGAGTCTTGAAAAGTTATTAGATCATGAGGGCAGCAAACCCTTTATCAATGAAATCAGTGCCTCCATGAAGGAGAATCCAAGGAGTTAGTCTCTTCCACCATGTGAAGACATGAGTAGGACACACCATGAAGAAGAGGGCTCTTATCAGACACAAAATTTGCCAGAGCCTTGATCTTAGATATTTCAACCTCTAAAACTAGAAAAGAGATATTACTTTCATTTATAAGCCACGCAATTTCTGGCATTATGTTATAGTCCTTGAGCAGATAAAGTTAAGACCCTTGAAAGAGACCTCAGAGAGCTCATTCACCCCTTTCACTGTGTGAGGACCCAAAAAATGTCATCTATGAATCAGGAAATGGACCCTCATCAGACATGGAATCTGCAGGCATCTATATCTGACTTCCTACTCCCATAACTATGAGAAATAAATTGCTATTGTTTACAAGTCACCTGATCTGTCTTGTTTTATCATATTAGCTCAACTGGACCTACAAGGTTCTTTATGATCTAGCAGTCATACAACCCTGAGGTTCTATTGTAGTTCAGCCTCCACACATCAACTCCCAGTCAAACCTCTACCCCAGCCACCAGGTCTGCAAACCATACCAAGTCCTGCCTGCAGCTGCTAGGAGGTCTCACCCTGGATATCTCTGCCAGTGTTGCTCTGAGCCTGGAATGTTCTTCCTCAATGTCCACATTAGGTAATGCCCTAGTCAGTGCTTTGAAACTCACTTTCTATGTCCCCTTTCTCAAAAGCCATTTCGGCTCCCTCAGCAAAGTCAGAAGACTTTCCATATTGCCCTCCGCCACATCAGAGCACCTACCAGTCTCACACCATGCCAGGCTTTTCTGTTTGTCAGTCTTATCACTAGATTCCAACTGCGGCATTTCATATCATGAGCTTGTTTTCATTTCTCTGCATTGGCATATGCATCATTTTCTCCTTTAATACAACTTCATTAAAAGGATGCTTTTAGTGAGAGCACTTGCCCGGAATCTGGGGAGCACATGGATCCTTGTGTTTTAAAGGGAAATTCTACGACCCTGAAAAAATATAATATTGAAGGAAAAATAACTAAGCACATGCTAGATAAAGTAAGTTGAACAGTAGTCCCCACTGAAAGATATGTCCATCCAGAGGCTGTGAAAGTGACCTTATTTGGAAAGTGTTAAGGATCTTGAGATGAAGTCATCCAATCCAAGTGGGTCCCAGATCCAACCACAGGTGTTCTTATTAGCGAAGATGTGAACAGGAGAGAATAAACAAAAGAAAAGTTGATGGCAACAGAGGAGGAGGCTGGACAGATGCCTTCAGGAGCCAAGCAACACCAAGGATGCTGCACATTGCAACCACCAGAGTCTAGGAGGGAGAGGGAGAAGCAGGAAGAGGGAGAGACTGAAAGGAATAGACGCCTCAGAAACCCCAGAGAAATCCATCCCACTGATGCCTGGATTTAGGTCTTTTGACCTCCAGAACTGAGACAGAATATATTTCTGATGTTTGAAGCCATCCAGTTTATGGGAATTTGTTACAGCAGTCCTAGGAAATGAATAAACTAGATATGATATTTACAAGATGATATAATGATCTACAGAAAAATAAGACCTCACTTATTTTCAAAGGGGTTTTGCATATATCAATTAACTTCCAACAATTTAAGGTGTGATCCTATCAGTCCTTGCACATCCTTTTTCCAGTTACTAGATCTAACAGAGAGAAGCACACATAGAGATGCAGTAAGTGCTAAGAGAATACTGATTGACACAAGACTGTATTTTGTGTGATAAAGAGTAGGAGACTACCACAAGCAGAACAAAGTGAATTCAAGTATAGAAACATGTGCCTTCCTTACTTCTGCAAATGGAAAAAAAGATGTGTCAGAAAAAGCAAAGAACTGTCAAAAGCACATATCAAGTACAAAAACTGTGAAACACAAGTCACAGTACAAGTTGTTTTACGACAGTGGAAACGCATAAATTTTCATCAAGTGAGAAAATAAATATCCACCATCTCATCCAAATTACATGGGCTTCTCCAAACATTTTACTCCTGCTCTATAATGATCTCCAGTTGAAGAAGGATAAGTTGGTAACTGATATTATTAGAACAACTTAGGACTTTAGCCTTGAAAAAATACATATTGTTGCAAAAGTAATGGAGAAATAAAAGCAGCAAGAATATATGATAGGCATTATTGGCTGGAACTGACAAAGACAAATGAAAATCAGAAAGCCAAACTTTCTCCTCTGATGATCCAAAATTGAATAACCTACACTATTATATGGTGTTAAGTAAGATACCTGCTCCTGAGGGGCAGTCTACAAACTCATGGAACTTGTGTTCTATTTCAGAAATTGTAAAGTCATAAAACATTGTGCAAATCTTTTGTAGAAAGTTTTTGAATTATCTGCTTCTACACTATGTTAATAGTTATTGAAAGTTTATTATGTGCTAGATACCTTTACAGTCTCTTTTCAAAGACTATTTCATTTACTATTATTACCTCTATTTTACAGAGTAGGAAACTGAGGCACAGAGACACAAAGCGAATTTCCTACTGGTGGAGTAATCAGGAAGTGGTGGAAGTAAGACCAAAAGTCAGCAGCCCCGTTCCAGAGCTCTTGGTCTCAATTATTATATCTATTTCATCTGTATCAGAGAAACTTATAACAATATAAATGTTACTTTGTGGAACAAATGAATAGGCTTCAGTCCATATCAAAAATCATAAATATAGCAACCACCTGTCTTGTACTTACTATTTGAAAGTGGCAAAAATAATATTTTGCAAGATTTGTGTAAGATTTCAAAAATGAAACAGATATAAATGTGCCTAGCATTGTGTCCAGAACAAAAAAGGTATTTAACAAATAATGAGTTTTTAGAATATATATATACGCAGACCATCCTACGTATCTTTTAAGTTTTAGCTTAAAATTTGCCTAAAAATGCATAAATATCCCACTGAAAGTACATCCCCAAGTGATTGCCTATAAAGAGAAAAAAATGTTGCATTTTCCCTAAATGGTTTCATTTTTCCTCCTGGGCCCATAGGAAGTTTTTATTTCCTGGCCCAGCTTTTACATAGTAGATTCATGAGATCTTTTCAGGTCAGAGGAATCTGGAGAGGAATGTTACATACTGGGTCTAAATCTGGCTCCTAGAGCCTCCACTTATGCAGGAGCGCACCAACTTCTATCAGACTAATCCTGTAACTGAACAACTAGAAATTAGTTGAAATGCCAAAACCAAACAAAATAAAAATATGTTTGAAAATATCAGAGATATTTAACAGGGGCACCTATGAGTTAACAATTCAGATAGAACTGAAGGACCATGAGGCTACCAATACAAAAAGATCACCAAAATGAATGTGGATTCTATTTTTATTAATTAAATCACTTACCAATGGGTATAAAAGACCAAATTTGGATAATAGGAAAGAAAACACATGTTAGGAAACTGAGAGGTTAATTGCATCTGTTGCATCAGGTTAGGGAGAGAAAACTGGAAGCTCAATTCCAAACTAGATGCAACTTTTCCACAGGATTGCACAACACACCTAGAACAACATAGAAATGGGCCAAACCTCACAAGGTTTGAAACACAGCTTTAGCTCAACTCTAATTCTTTAGCCAGAAGCTAAACAAAACTTCCTCTGGAGACAGATAACATCATTCATACTATGTACCATTTATTAAACACAGTATCTGGCATTCAGTTTAGAATTAGTAGGTGTCTCAAGAGACAGAAAGAGACCTGAGGGTGACCCGCACTATCAGATACAGACTTAAAATAACTGTGATAATATGCTCAAGAAAATAGAAAAGAGAATTTCAACAGAAAATGAGCCAATGAAAAATTAAATGGGAGTTCTAGAATTTCAAAATAAACAATTAAAAATATTAAAGAATTTTGCAGTGGAATAGGCATAGTTGAATAATGGATTAAGAATCTTAAAGTCAAGTCAGTAGATAATATCCAGTCTGAGGGACAGAGAGGATTTTAAAATGAGATATGGGAAATCATATAAAACATAATTTAGACAGTAGAAATATATAACATAAATGGAATTGACTCCAAGTAGAGGATAGGAGAAAAATGAGAAAGAAGCAGTTATTGTAGAGATGATTTTCCCAGAACAATGAAAGACATTAACCACAGATAAAAGAAGCTCTTTTAGCTCATGATAGATTAAAACAGTGAAAACCATAATTAGATACATCATGGCAAAACTAATAAAATAAGACAAAATATAAACTTAATACAGGAAACATTACTATCAAGGGAGCAGTAACAAGACTGCCAGCTCAATTCTCAAATGAAATAATAGTGTCTAGATAACAATGAAGAGACATATTTACAGCACTAAAAGAAAACAAATGTCAATGTAGAATTCTACAACAAGTGAAAATATCTCAAAAATGGAGATAAAACAGCCAGGTGCAGTGGCACATACCTGTAATCCCAACAACTCAGGAGGCTGAGGCAGGAGGATTGCAAGTTCAAAGCAAACCTCAGTGACTTAAGTGAGGCTCTAAGTAGCTTAGTGAGACTCTGTCTCAAAAAAAAAAAAATAAACAAATAAATAAAATAAAAAGGACTAGTATTGTGCCTCAGTGAATAAGCATCCCTGGGTTCAACTCCTGATTTTAAGAAAAGAAGGTAAAATAGTATACTTTATAACAGACGTCAGCAGAAGAGTTTGCCATTAATAGACTTTCATTAAAATAAATGTTAAAAGACAGAGAGAACCAAAAATAGTCAAAACAACTTTGAAGATCAAAGTCAAGTTGGAGAATTTAAATTACCAAATTATAAGATTAGAAGAACAACAATGCCATATTCAATACAACCATGTGTTCTGAGTGTAAGAATAGTCACATGGGATCAATATTGTGGAATAAAATCTCCAAATAGATTACACATTATGTGATTTCCAACAAAGGCATCATGGAAACGCTGTGCAGGAAGGTCAGTCTTGTTGATCAGTTGTAATTGAGCAACTAGATTCTCACTTGGGAAGAAAATAAGTCTTACTACTTAAATAATATCATAAATTATTCAAGATCATCTAAGTGGAAAAGTAATATAAAAACAAAGATCCTAGAACAAAAATATAGAAGAATAGCTTCACGATCTTAGTTGATTAGGTTGTGAGGTGACTTAACTCTCAGACATTGCTAGAAACATAAATTGGCTCAATTGTTTTTCAAAATCATTTAGCAATATCGAAACTAACCATCATTCCAAATTGTGTTCTGGTAATATTCTTTCTAGTTATGTAACTAAAAGAAAAGATATAAATGTATATTACCTCAGTAAGACATATGCAAGAATATTCATGCAGTTTTAATTATAATATAATTGCACAATGGAATAAAACAAATAAAAAAAGAATAAACTGATGTGTTCATCAAAATCAGTGAAAGTCACACATATTGAACAAAGGGAGACAGTTACAGAAGACTGTACTATTCCATTTACATGGAATTATGGAATAGGCATCTTTTTATGCTCATCAGCTAATTGTTTATAATAGAATGAAGAATGGAGATAACCATGAGAGGGCTGGTTATAACCAGAAAGAGCCATGAGGGAATCTTTTGTACATATCCCTATCTGGGTGGTAATTTTGCAGGTGCATACGCATGTAAAATACAATCAAATCAGTTGATTTAATTAGATTTCAATTAGAATTAGTACATTTTACTGTGTATGTAACAACAGAAAATAAAGAAAAGGAAGCAAGAGGAAAACATACTAAGGGACGTAACTTAATAAAACAGGTTTCAATATTAAAAATGCAACAAGCAATAAAAAACAAAAGTAGATTTTTGAAACAAATAGGAAAAAAGGTAAAAAGCATCAGCATAAATCTTACAGATATTTAAACAAAATAGATAGTACTCTGGCCATTGGAGTGGTGGCTCAGTGGTTACAGTGCTTCCTGGCATGTGCAAGGACTCGGGTTCAAATCCCAGCACCACATGCACAACACAGTGTCAGAGCAATGAAAGCCACATGAAAAACCAAGTAAAATTGATTCTTTCTCTCACTCTCTCACTGTCCCTCTCTTAAAAACAAAAGCAAAAACAAAAAATGAAGTTGGTACTCTGACAAATTTACACCAATAAATGTGAAATTATAGTTCAAAATTATATCTTGCAAAAATGCAAATTCCAGAACTAATAAGAAATTGGCTTCAACTGTAGAAAAATGGAACATTTGAAGAGTCATATTGAATAAAGTAATTCAATTAGTCACTAAAAATGTTCTGACAAAGAACATCACTGGCTGAGATAAATACCACTGTCGCAGTCCAAATATTTAAGATAGATTAATAAAAACTTTTTATATGATAGAAAATCAGAGATCTCTTTCCAAATTCTCTCATAAAATCAGAATAACATTGGTAGTAAAACCTATTTAGGACTTCAAAGTATTGATAAATCACAGCCAATGTCTCATAAACACAAATGAAAGTCATCAACAAAATAATCACTATCCAATCTAGCAGTGTCTAAAAAGGATGAATACATCTTGACTATTGAGTTTATCCCAACAATGCAAGTAGGTTTAAGATTGTTAATATTAATATTTGATATAGTTGATTACTTTAACAATATAAAAGAAACATCTATATGGTTCTCTCAATAGATGTAAATAATGGACTTGATAACTTTCAACATTTATTCATGATTTTCCTAAAACATATAGCTAGGGAGTAGAAACTTTCTTTTCTAAAAGAGAGTGAGAGAAAGTCAATTTTATTTTTTCATTTTCTTTTTGTTCCTCTGACACTTAGTTGTATGTGGGATGCTGGCATTTGAACTCAGGTCCTCATGCATTCCAGGCAAGCACTCTACCACTGAGCCATGCCCAGAAACTCTTAATATGTATAGGGTTTCTGGATAATGATAATAATTATCATGCTGCAAACATCATGCTTAATGATAAATTCATGAAGCTTTAATCCCCTGAGATTAGAAGTGAGGTAAAAATGTCATATATCAGCATTTGTATTCAATATTGTATCAAAAGTCTTTTCTGATGCACTATGAGAAAAAATAAAAGTTATAAGGATTAAGAAGACGAATTAATATTAGGATTGTGTTCATATTTTTTAAGTTTATAAGATAAAGTATTAGAATTAACACATGAATTCAACAAGCTTATTGCACTTAGGGTTAAAATATAAAAATCAACACTAGAATCAGAAACAGTAGCACACACCTGTAATTCTAGCAACTCGGGAGGCTGAGTCAGAAGGATCGTAAGTTCAAGGCCAGACTCAGTAACTTAGTGAGGCCCTAAGCAACTTAGCTACCCTGTCTCAAAATAAAAAATAAAAAGGGTTGGGGATGTGGCTTAGTGGTTAAGCATCCCTGAGTTCAATCCCTGACACAAAAAATAAATAAATAAATAAAAATAAAAGAATTGTTGCTGAACCCAAGCAACAGAAAGTGCATGGGGCTTCTGAGTCTTCAAAGTTTCAAGAACTGAGTAATAAAAAAGAGTTTTAAGTATAATTTTTTTCAACCTTCTCTTTCTTTGTCTCCATGCTGAAGGCATGCAGTGAATCACATAGCGATAAATACTATAAAAATAACCAACCTGGGCAAGAAAATAGGGAGTGCCAATGATAGATTTGCAGATTCAAATAGGGTGATCCAAACAGCCCATTCTGAAATGGTGACATTTAGGTGAAGTCCAAAAGGAGAAAGGAGAGTTAGACTTTATAACATGGGGCAAAAGTTTCAAATTTATGGAGAGTGTATAAGAAAGCCACTGGAATTTGCAGAGGAAGGTCATGCAAGGATTTATATTTTAACTGACCATTCTGGCTGCAAGTTGGAGATCAGACCCCCGAGGTTAAAGGGAGGGAGCAAGCGACTATATATAGAAGTCAGAGTGGGAGATGATGGCTGAAAGAAAAATTCTTATCGCACAACTTCCCTTCACATAGAAACATACACAAAGTCATGAAAGGGGACCTTCCTTCCCTAAATGGAACACAGATAGGGCCTTTCCAAAAGGCATTGTGTGTGAATTGCTAATTAAACATAGTGACAGGACAAGTAAAAAAGAGAAAAAAGCTTACTTCTAGTGTTATGGAGAGACAGACATTTACCCTCCCCAGTGAAGACTGGCAATAGAAAAATCAACAAAAGTCAGTCTAGATAGGACTAATCTGTCTTCCATATGTGTGTGTTGTTGAAAAGGATACAACAGATGAGGAAAGAAAAGAACAGCAGAGTTCATCTAGACGCCCTTATCAGACCCTCATCTGTCCAGGATGCTCCTCCGCATACAGATTCCTCTAAACACCAGCCACTCAGAACTCCAAAGCCCAGGGAACCAGCAAATGAGATTCTGTAACCTGCACTTCCAAGCCAGGACTCCGCCTGAAAGTATCGGGCTCCTTCCCAGGAACAACCAAAAATGGCAGCCACAGAAGCCAACATTGTGTGCATGTCATTGTTAGGATTTTCCCAGAAGCCAACCCTTAGCAAGAATCCAAGTGTAAGGATATATGTGGGAGATACAGGTAATATTATTTAGAAAATGAGGAAGTGACATAGAAGAGAAAACAACCTAGATGCCAGTTCCCTTGTGAATAAATGGTGCTCAATCCTGAGTGCAGAATGGAAAACCATAACGTAATGCCCAAGAGCTACAGCAGAGGAGGGAGCAGGGGTGTTCATATACCAGCCTGTGTCCATCATCAGTGCAGTGGCTGCCAGTTTCCTAGAATGGAGATTTTTTAGGAAAGTTCT
The DNA here is from genome assembly GCA_004027875.1 of Aplodontia rufa. Taxonomy (NCBI): domain Eukaryota; kingdom Metazoa; phylum Chordata; class Mammalia; order Rodentia; family Aplodontiidae; genus Aplodontia; species Aplodontia rufa. The sequence goes on from PVKS010009353.1 coordinate 47,878, forward strand.
CAAAGAGATCTAAGCATCAGTATTTGGAAGTCAACAGGAGCTCTCTGAAATCCTAAGGCCTGAGGTGTATAAGCAAAGCACCCACAGATTTTACAACATCACACCCTTCCCCTCTCTGTCAAGACATTTCTTTACCACTGGCCAACATTTCTTCTGCAGAGGAAATTATTCCAATGAATTGCATAAAAGAGGAACTCTTCCCTGCATCTATTTCTCTCAAAGCACTCCTCATTGATTTATCCATTACATTATTGTTATAAATTAATAAACTAAGGCACATGTTAATTTACTTTATAGGTTTCTCAGCCACTGATTTCCTATTATCCCTTTCTATTACTCAACTCACTGACTCCTCGAGATAAATTGTCTGCAACACAAATGCATCCCGGGCTCTTGGATTTTATTAAGTATATAAAAGGTGTATGATTTGTACTAACAACTCCACTCATCACCCCATATTCAAAACTGAGCCAATTAAGCTGAAGAGCATACTAAAATAGGAAAGAGATTCCCAATTTCTAGTTAATATTCTTATTGCCTAATGAATTGCTCATTCTTTCTAATTCTAGTGCCATTTGCTTAATTTTCCTTTAATTTCTAAAATGCAAGAAAACGTCTAATTTTCTGGATGTGTGAAAATATATTGTCTTAATATTGCTTGCTGAAATTTCTTAAGAACATGGAATAAAATTGCCATAATGAGTAATAAGTTATATATCCATCACCTGACAGTGCCAAGCATACTGTAGGTACTCAGTGAATGCTTGTTGAGTGGCTGAATGAGCCTATATTTGTATGACTGATGCCCACACACAAATCAAGAGACTGACCGCTCAGTTCCCACAATAACAGCTTATTCATCTGGTAGCTCTTGTTCTCTTGTTTGGGGTGAGCATGGTAAGGTGAAAAATGAATGCTTGCACTTATACTACTTTTTAGGGCTAACTGATAGTTCTTTATTTTTATAATCTATTAATAAATTCCCATAAAAACAGAGCCTTTAATTCACATGTTTATTCATTCAAAAATATTTATTAAATGACAGTTATGCATGAGGACTCATGAACAATTTCATGAGACTGATAAGATTAAAGCAATGCCCAGCCCTCCACATCATCCTACCATAATATAGCCCAAGAACAGGAAATAGCATTCCAGAAGGAATCAGGCAAATTTTCATCTTGCATGGCGAATTTGAAACAGGTCTTCTGAATGGTGAAACCTAAGCAAATGTGCTAAATGAAAGAACAGCATGTGTAAAGTTCTACCTTTTTTTAACTTTTCTTTTCAGAAAAGTCTGTTGCAGGGTCACTGTATTGGGCTTCTCTGGAGAAGAAGAACCAATAGGGCATCAATCAATTTCTATTAGATTTAATAGATTTTCATGTTTAAATAGCATATCTGACAGTCCCAGTTGTACTCTAATTTTGGAGAAAAATAGAGTACTATTGATTGTTTATAAATCCTTACTTAAGGATACTAAAAATTAAACTCCAATATGAGAGAGAGGGAGAGAGAGAAATTGGAAAGAATTTATACAACTGACTTACGGAAAGTCCAAAATTGGAAGGGTAGTCTGGCAGTCTGGAAATTTATGTTGAAGTTGAGGTTGCATTCTTAAATCTGAATTGTAGGTTAGAGGTTGGAAATCCACACAGGATGTCAGAGTTACAGCCTTGGGGCACAATTTCTTCTCTTTCTGGAAACCTGGGTCTGTGCTCTGAAGGCCTTCAGCTAGTTTGATGAGGGACACCCACATTATGGAGTGTAATCTGCTTTACTCAAAGCCTAGTGACTTAAATGTTAATTATATCTAAAAAAATATCTTCAGAGAAACATCTAGACTAGTCTTTGATCAAACCACTGGGCACCATACTCTAGCTAGGCAAGGATACACGGAGTTAGTCAACACAGTCATTGAGGAAGTAGTTCCCAAAGGGTAATCATCAACCACCATAGTCAGCTCGTTAGAAATGCAAATTCTTGAAATGTCCCCAGGGCCCCTGAATCTGAAACCCTGAGGGTACAGGTAGGGTCTAGTGGTATTGATTTTTTTTTTTTTTTTGGTACCAGGGATTGAACCGAGGGGCACTTTACCACTGAGCCACAGGGTCTCACTAAGTTACTTAGGACCTTGCTAAGTTGCTGACTCTGGCTTTGAACTTGTGATCTTCCTGCCTCAGCCTCCTGAACCACTGGGATTACAGGCATGCACTACTGTGCCCAACCCCTTCAGATATTTCTGATGCACACCAGAGTGTGAAGAATACTAGACCAGAGTATTTTATTCACTTTTTATGTTGTAAAACAAGTGTTAACAGAGAATCAGATTATTAATTGCTTGATATTTCAAAGGCTTCAGTCACTTGATAGATTTTCATGTTTAAATGGCATATTGGATAGTCCCAGCAATATCACATTATACTCTAATTTTGGAGAAACAACAAATGAGAGTACTATTGATTGTTTATAAATCTTTACTCAGGAATACCAAATAACTAATCCATTGAACTTTTCCTATATTGCTACCTCCAGCTCTTTAACTGTGAGACTCTGCTAAGCTGGCTTCAATCTCCTTGACTAAGGTCAATAGTACCCACATCAGAATTTGCCTCAAGACCTTTCAACAGTCCTTTTGAAGGTATTGATCATATGATGGAAACTGCTTCTAAACTGTTTCACAGCAGTCCACAGAAAATATATTGAAGTAACCAATGGGAAGGGGCTGTTGTTTGAACTCCTTCAGTGACTTAAGTACTCCATACATTCATTGGCCCCAAAGCCCTATGCATCAGTTATCCATGGCCACAATAATGCTGAAAAAGAAAACAACCACAAAGCCTCAATAGCTCACAACAACAGATGAATAATAAATGTTCATTGTTCGTGCATCTATGGTAGGTACTAGCCTGCTCCTCTATGGTGGACTCACGGGTTAAGGACTGAATAGCTCCTGGCTGATCTAGGATGACCTCAGCCAGATGACTGCAATTACCCAGCTCTGCTCCTCTGCCTGCTCAGGGCTGGATTCCATGCCTTTCCCATGAGCTTCTGTAGATCCCTATACATTTCCATCACAGTAGGCCTCCTGATGCAGTTACAAATTAGCAAATCCAAGAAAGCTGAGACACTTATAGCACATATTTGAACAAGGTTGTGGTGTTTGATTACTAAATGATTGAAGAGCAACCATCTGTAGCACTCTCACCATGTTCTCAAGATGCAGGCAGAGTACAAGACAGGGCAAGCAGACATGGAAAATGGCTTGTTCAAGCCTCTGCTTGCATGAAGTCCACTAAGATCTAGTTAGCCAAAGCAAATCAAATGGCTGAGTCTAGGGTTGGGACAAGGGAGTTCTGTGGAAATGGACCAGATGCATCCAGAGAAAAGTAGAGATGGAGGCATGTTTAGTAGCAAACTTACTCTGTTTGGAAAACCCTACCCTATCTCTCCTCCACCACCTTCACCTGCCTATTCTTACTTGTCTTTTGCAATTATCTTAGCTGTCAATTTTCTGGGAAACTTCTTTGACTGCTCAAGGATGGATTCCATGCCTCCCTACTCACGAGCTTCTGCAATTCCTTACATACTGCATTACTGTAGGCTTTCTGATAGCCATGAATTAGCAAATCCAAGAAAGCTGAGAAAGATGCTCATAACATACTTTTGAACAAGGTTACAGTGTTTGATTGCTAAATGATTGAAGAGCTACCCTAAGGATTTATTGCCATCTTCTAGAGATTTTACCTTTTAGAATAAGTGATGCAAAGTTCAGTTTATTATGAAAATTGATTTTCCTCCTCGATACCACAATACCACCATGCCTTTGTATGCATTTCCCCTTCTAACCATAATCTTTCTCCCTGTGCCAAGCTAAAACCTCCTCATCTTTGAAGTTTTCAGCAATTAGTAGCTGTTCTTAATGGTCCCAAAGCACTCCACTTACCTTCATTACAGCACTAATAATTCTGTTTTAGAATTGATATGATGACAACAGATTATTTATACCTTACTAACTAGAAGTTCCTGGTAAACGGCCAGATTGTGCCCTCAATAAGGGATGGAATGGAAACTTATGCCCAGCGTGCCCATGATGGACTGGTGCCCAGGCACCTGTGTGAGCATCAGGTAGAGCCTTGCTCTCTTATCTTCCACCAGTTGATTTCAATAAATGTTAGTAAGCTACCACCTGCCTAAGTTCTGGTCTCAGTTTACTTCAGGTCACTAGAGCTCCACTAAATCCCTACCTTGGGGCCTGGACCCTTCCCTTAGGTCCTTTCATCTTTGCCTATATTTCCTTTTGAATGCTGCAGCAACACCTTGACCACTCACTCACCACCATCAAACTACACCCAAGGGCTCTAGCTGAGTTAGTTGCACAACATGTTTGCTCAACCTTTCCTCCAAAGACCATTTCTCTCATCCAAATTTCATACCACTGTTTCCTGTTACTGAGCTTCTACCATCCTGTTCAGTCGGCAATAAACTTTTTAGATTTGCTCTTAGTCATAATTTATTCTCATTATGTCTCTTTTTTACCCTCTCTTCTATAAAATATGCATTTCCCATCATATTCTAGCTTTCCAAAATTTGAGTTTTCCATCTCGATATTCTCTTAGGGAGTTCCAGCAGCAGAAGACCCATATCCTGCTTATTTACCTGACAGCCTGAAGTAGGAAATAGGATGATGGGATATTTAAAAAGAAAAGAGAAGGGGAGAGGGAAAGAAAGGAAAAAAGAGGGAGGAAAAAGAAATACAGATTCAGCAAGTACAGATCATTAGCAGGAAGCAAGTTGGTCCCGGGAGTGGTGATTAGTCATTTAAAGAAATAATAAGGATGGAAAGCTTGAAAACCACACAGCAAAATGTATTAAAAATAATCACTGACTTGCCAATTTTGTGAAGTCAATGGCTTGCAAGCAGTTTGATTCATAACATAAAAGAGCCTTTTAAAAAAGATTAACAGACCAAAGTGCTATGCAACTCCTTAGTCATTCCTCCAAGGGGTAACAGAAGAAAAATCCTTTCCATTCAGGGAAAGGGTTTCTACCAGAGATAGGGGTGGACCTCAGGGCTCTGTTCTAATTTTACATACTTTTAGGATACGGCACTCACTTGTATATATTATAGATTATACTCCCACTTTAAGATATAGATTCCTTTAGTCTAAACTGTCCCTCTGAATTACCAACCCATGGAGGCACCAGCTTATTGTATATTTCCACCTTGATGTTTTGGAAGTACTCTTTAGTTTCCGCTTGCCCTTCTCAACCTTCTTCATGCTGACCTTGACACCAGCAGACTGACCCTCTGAGCTTCATCAACCTATGTCCCTAACCTTCTGAATTCTAGCTGAGTTTAGTTAGTTTATTTAGGATCCTTGGCCGGAGAAGAAAGGCTGGGCTTTTTATTCCCTGAGCTTCCTCCCTGGCAGGGTACGTTTAGACAAGTCCACAGTATTCCTCATGGCAGTGGCTCTTTCCTAATACTATATTAAGCACTGAAAACCATCACTTCTCTTTAATCTTAGACATCTGAATAGTGGTTACTATCTGTTGTTGATTTCATTTTATCCTGCCTACAACTTTGCTAAAAGCCCTTTACTTAACTGTCTTTAATTATACTGAGTATGCATCAGTATTCAAATTCATGCTATCCAAAACTGCATTCATCATCTCTCAGCTTCCCCTATCCAGTGTCCTCCCCTGAGCCTTCTCTTGTACCACTTGCCACAGTGAATGATTGTATTATTTATCATCCAGGACTCTCCAGGAGCCTGGACATCACAGCTGACTCCTTCCCCTCCCCCTCATTACAATGAGTAAAGAATTTGATAAATCATCGTATAATATGCATTCTAAGACTCATATCCCTCAGTTCTCTTCAACCCTAGTCCAGCCCAACAGCCATCTCTTACCAATTTCCTGTGGCAATCTCCTAAATGGTCTCCTGGCATTTGATCTTGATTCACTCTAATCCACCCTACACAATACAGGCAGAATCTTTTTTCATACATGAAAATATGATTAAGTCACCTCCATAAAACTCTCTGATGCTCCCCATTGGCTTTAATAGCAAGTCTAAAACTTTAAAGGGCCATTATATCTGACTTCCAGTTACTTCTATAGCCTCTTCTTTCATAACTTGCCTTTTCTCTCTTTTTATCTCTAAAGTCATTCCATGTCAAAGCTCACCATGGTTTTACACCTCTGGACTTTGGCACAGGTGGATTCTCTGACCAGAATATTATTTCCATCCCTGACAATCCCTTTTTACCTAGATCACAATTACTCATGAGTAGACTGCAGCCTCAATCACAACAGGGACTGTGTCTATTGTATTCCTAGCACCTAATACAGAGCTTGGAACCTACTGATGTGGAAGGCAATGGCTGGAACTGGTTAGTGAACACTAGAAACCTTCCAGGTCTGAATTGAGATGTGCTCAAAGTATGAAATATTTGATTTTGATTACTGAGTAATAACACAATATAAAAATGTCTCATTATTTTATATCAATTACATTTGCAATAATTGGATATACACATATTCAAATTAATTTTATACATTTCTCATTTTATTTAATGCTGGTCAATTTCATGGTGAAACTTAGGAAATTTAAAGTTACATATATGGTTTATAGTATATTTCTATTGGAAATTTCTAGGTAATAAATATTTATTGAATGAGTAAAGATGAATAATTGAATAAATATGTAAAACAATCTCTAGTTTCCAAATTTGGATCTTTTTCCTTCAAGAATTTTTTCCAAAACTGGCTTAGGAGTTTGCTTTTGTCCTTCTAAAGCATCCTGTAATTCCTATGTTATGACAAGTATTACTTTGCACCAAAATACATTTTTATAACCCTGAAGGCAGGCACTATACCTGTCTTGCTCAACATTGTTCACCAAAGCCTGGTGTTATGGGTAGGATCTGGAATGTCCCGCCCCCCAAAGCTTATGCATTAAAAGCATGGTTCCCAACATAGCATATTTCAGAGGTAAGGCTTAAAGCAATGATCGTGTCATGAAGGCTCTGACCTCATCAGTGGTTTAATACATCAAGTGGATTAATACATTGATAGCTGGGTCTGCTACTGGGACATGGGGCCTAATTAGACGTATGCCCTATTAAGAGTTCATCTTCTCCTCAGTCCCTTCTCTCTCTTTTATGCTTCCTGGCTGCCATGAGCTGAGGAGTTTTCTTCCCCTACGTCCTTCCATCATGACATTCTGCTTCACCTTGCGAATGGAGCTAGCCAACCATGGACAGAAACCTCTGAAACTGTGAGCCAAAATAAATCTTTCCTCCTCTAAGCTGTTCTTGTCAGGTATTTCGGTCACAGTGACATACAGTTGACTAACACACCTAGCATGGCTCCTACCATATAGTAAATGTTCAAAAACATTTGATACATGACTAAATTAAGAGACCAACTGTCACATAAGAGAGATAAAAGTGACAATAATGAGATGATGGTGATGACGCTCGCAATGATGATGATATCCACTACAATTACATGCCTGCTCAGTGACAGATGCTTCACATTCATGTGCTGGTTCTAGGCAGAGACCTAGGGGCCTATAGACAAGGTGCCAGAGGCACAAAAGTTACTGATTCTTATTCCAGTTTTCAGCCCTAGTTAATGAACATGTCTGAAATAGACCTGGAAAGGCTCAGGACCATGAATGACTGTTGTATTCACACCTGAAGGCATTGGTCTGATCCCCTTTTATTTGGCTGTCGTAAACAATGCAAGGCTGAGTCAGGAAATGGTGCCTGGCACTGGTTCTGACTGGCACACGTGCAGTACTACTGCAGGCTTGAGTACGTAGGCTGGGTGAGGAGGCAGGCAGCTGGACGTGGCCCCTTCTCACTTACTGTTCCCTTCAACTACATACCCAACACTGAGGCCGTGCTAGGATTAGGTACTTCCATTGGCCAGAAACAAAACTCTATCTAGAATTGGAAATGTCAGTTGTCACTATCTCTTCTTTTTCCTGAATGTACTGACTTCTTAGCATCCTTTAGATGAGTAACCTCTTTTTGTTTATTACAGTTTATATCATGTCTAATCCCTTTGTACATGTAAACCTATACTTTACATTCATCAATATGATGGGCATATAGCATATTGCTTTTAATCCTCACAAGAATTAGGGTAGATATCTACTTTATTTGGAAAAATAAAGAAAATGAGATAAAATACATAAGAAAAAGTTTCAGGTTCATACTGCAAGCAAATGATACAACTGGAATCTAATTCTGTCACAGTCTAATGACCATGTTTTTTTTGGTGCATGATGCAAGGAGAGGTCAGTGCCCAGTGGTTACTATTGTCCATACAAGAACTTAGTGAGGCAGCTGGCAAAGGAGAAGCCTATGACCCCCACCTCCTCTATACAGAAAACCTTTCACAACCAGCAGAATCAAAGGCTAACAGGCAGCTTGCAATGGCAAGACTCCATGTCTTCAAATGGTGTCTCTAATTCTCCCAATGTCCTGAACTAATTCATCTTGGCCAGTCAGATATTCCCATTCTTGTTTCTCATCTTTGCCTTGACTAGGCTGTGATCAGTGACCCTGAATCTCATACCCAACCCTCTTGGGAGAGTCTTGCCACATCAACTCACTGGATAGACTATTCCTGCTATCATCGCACCTTGTGGGCTTGATTTGGTATGCTGGTCATATTCTTTATACTGGAACATTGGTCTAGCCCTACTACCAGGTGGCACTGTCCATTTTATTTACACATCCTCATGTTCTCAAATTTTTCTGAGGGACTTCTATAACAAGGATGGAAACACCTTGGCCATAAAAGCCCTGGGAAGGGAGCAGCAAGATAGGAGGAAGTGAGAAAGGATACTTCTTAAGGCTGGGAGTAGAGAGAAAAGGATAGCACAATACCTCTAAACCTGCTTTGAAACCGGTAGCATCCTTCATGATTACAAGTTAGTCCAAATCTTACTTCTGTGTAACCATAGTGAAGTTTGTGTTTTAGATAAAATTGGTATACCTACCCCTCTCTCATCATCCTAAAAATTATGCTCTCATTATTTTCCCTCCTCCAGAAATAAGCATTAAAATATCCATTTCATGGTGTTGATATAGGGAATAAAGGACATCTGGAAAACTGTTCAGCACAGGGCAAAAATCCCAACATATGGTATCTAGATCTTAAGAATATACTTTATGTGGTTCAAGGCAAATCTTAAAATTCGTTCTGCTAGGAGCTTCTAAGAGGATCCAGCATAGAATGGGAGTACTCAAAATAATGAGAAATTACAATGAAGTAAAGGGGGGATGTTCTAGTTAAGCATTGCCATAAAAATTATTAAAGATAGATAGACAATTATGTGTAAATCAGATTCAAATACTCTCAATGATAGGCCCAGTTTGAAGTTACAAGGCAATGGAATTTATAACCTTTCATTGTGGCCTGGAGTTTGAATTAAATGGGCAAGACACAGGAATACAATTTTGAATATCTTCACTAAGAACTCAGGACAATGATGGAGGAAATAAAATATGAAGAAGGTACAGGTATTACATCCAGGGGAGATAGGCAAGATAGTAACCTAGTTCACAGTAAGGACAAGACAGAGAAAATGGAATAGCATCTCTGAGATGATATGCATAAGATATTTAAGCAATTCACAATTACTTTCTGGGAGTTTCAATATGGAGTAGGGCTTAGAAGGAAAGTTAGGGCCCTTTGAGAAGTCAGTTTGCACACTGAAAAAATATATACACACATAGACAAACATCTAAGTCATTTCAATTAGACCAAAGTTCATTTATAAATGTCAATCTCAACAAACTCCATGACGGTGAGAGGAGCGATAAAAGTTATAAAAGAGGTGACTTGGGCAGTCATTTAAACTTTCAGTCTCAGTTTCTCAACCCCACACATTTTGTGAGACCCTAAAATAGGTAACAAAAAGCCACTTTTAAATAACATCAACAGTTATAATAGTATCAGTCATTTCCGGAACCTCCTATGTTCTACTTACCAGGTACCACTGAGAATCTCCCATCCATTTTTCTCATGTAATATTTCCAATGAATTTATGAGATAGATACACTCTAGTTCTTTTGTGGCATTGAGGAAACTGAGGCTCAGATGAGACTAATCTTTTGACAAGCTAGAAAATGAGCTGAGATTAAAACAGGACTATGACTCTGAGCGAGGTGCTCCCCCAACCCACTGCCACAGAAGCTTATGGATGTAGTACTGGGTTGTTACAGCTGGGTTTCTTGGGGAGCCTCAGAAGCATGGCCAACCTGACATAAACAAACACAAAAACTAAAACAGCTGAAAAACAGCACTGAAATGAGACAAATCAGAAACATAAGTTTAAAAACAGATAGACGCTTCACTTACTTTAGGAGTGCCCTGGCCATACATCTTGCATCCATGGTAGAATGGCTGGACACATGACCAGGATGAATTCCAACAGGAGGAGAAGAGACTGGCTGTGCCCTGCTCATCAAAGAAAGCCACAGGGAGGGCGAGGGTAAAAGAAGACCTAAGAGGCATGTCAACAGAGCAGTGAGGGCACAGTGGGGCAAAGTGAGAGAGAACAGAAATATCTTAATTGTTAACACAGGCAGATGTTAGCAGGGGAAAGACTGCCCAATGACACTGTCCTCTGGGGAGCACTAAAAGAAGCTGCAATTCAGGGCAACTCAGGGGCACTTCCTTAGATTTTATGAAAAGCACAACTGTGTGGCGACTGAAGGTGAATTTTTGCCAACAGTTCTTAATACTTTCCAGAAATGCTTTTTCTTCTGAAAACTGAAGAGCTTACAGACTGTTTGAGACTATGGAGAAAAAATCTGAAATTAAAAGCTCACAAAGGTAGAGTTCTCCCACAAGATGAATAGAAATAAAGGTTCTCTAATTTTTCTATTTTGATCTGGAAAGAAAAGGTAGAGAGCTTGTAGGGAAAGGAGTCAAGGATATTTTAAAGACAGCGCTTCCAGAGATAGCCAGGGAGCATGATGGAAGCTGGACCTGAGGCTTCCACCTTAAATATCACTATTACCCAACAAAGCAAAATGTGGATTTGCTTTTCACGTCAAGAACCCATCACTTCTTAGGGCAAATGGATGCCATTTCTTCAAAGACCAACTTGGGCATACCTATCACATTAAGAGCTGGTATTTCCAATTCAAATAATTTTGCTCATGAAACACAGTTATAAGAATCATATGTATGAAAATATGTTACAGCTTTATTTATAATACTGAAAATCTGGACAACCTAAATGAAAACATAGTCACCAATGAGACACTAACTTAAATGATGCTACATCGGATGATAAAATACTCTGCACCTCTTGGCGATTTTTTGGAAATGTAGAAAGATCTTTAAATTATGTTAATATATATATATATACATAATGAATGACCTCACTGTATTAAATGGATTACACATAATGTAATATATTTTCTTGTACATAAGAATTTCTACAAAGATTCATTTAAAGAGTTATATTCATAATGGTGTGGGTCAAGTTAGAGCATATTTGAAGAGGCAGAAGTTTTGATTTTCATTTCACGTCCTTCTGTACTGCTTGCATTTTTAAATCACAAGCATGAATTTTTTAAAAACAATATTTAAAACGTTGAAAACCTGTTTCTCTGTGAGAGAATATTGTTGAACATGGAATCTCTTTAACATTAACGTACAAATCCCTGAGCAGAAACTATGGTAAAATGGAATCAATACTAATAATTTTTTCATCCTTTGTGTCTCAAATTTATTCCAAGGATGTGACTGAGGTCCAATATATTTGAATGTATTAATAAAATGCATTACATCATTAGACTAAGTTTGATGAATTACACAATCATTTTATTTGATACCAAAGGACATTTGGTAAAAAGAAAATACTGATTCTAAAGAAAAACAACTCTTTATAAATAATAGATTTTCATAAAGTTTACACAATAAGTATTTAAAAACAACAGGCAACATCATAATTGAAATTATAGAGACATTCCAATTATCTGGACCATACTATATTTTTATGTCATCCATACCCATTTTACATAAAGAAAAAAATAATTGCATTTCAATCTGTCTGAAATCTTCCTCTAAGAAGACTGAAAAGAGTACAAGTATGTATCCTCAGGACAGAAAAAGACTTGGTCCCAAATTAATAGACTAAGACATTGTTTCAGATCTTACAGGACACCACAGACATGTTTGAGAATAAACTCTACATGCATGACTCTAAACTCTTTACAATGTGCTTTCCTTCAGTATCACTCAATAAGAAATTACTAGGCATTTACTCTGTGGTCAAAACAGAAAAGTACGATAAAACAGGTAACAGTTCTGAAAATGGGTGTGGCCAGGATGCGAGGTGAGGTAGTGAATGCACTGTGCCTACTTCCGATGCTAGGAAGTGTGCTCAGCAGATGGCATGAGCAGATGGGCAGGGAATGGCTAATAAAGACTAGGAGGAGCTTCGAAGCAATCTTTAGTCCTTACCTAAGCTTGGAGCAGCTTCTTTAGAAGAATGCTGTAAGGCAGGGAGCAACCTCAGAGAAAACAGGGTTCCATTAGAGAAGAAAAGGAGGAGAGATGGCTTAGTGGCAAGTGTGAAAATAGAGGGCCATTTATTCCAATGGGACATCAGATTTCAACATCAAATGGATTGGAGGGGTGACTTTTAATTCACTAATCAAGAATCCCCCAAACAAGAAGCCTCATTGGAAGAAGATAGTGGGAAATACCTCAACTATGACACATTGACCTCACACTTGTCCAAGGGCTCTAGACCTTGCATTGAGTGCTACACAGAAAGTACAAGTTTTGGCTTGAAATCAATGATCCTCAATGTGACCCAATTATAATAGTCTGACAATGAATATTAACCATTGTGTAAAAGGCACTATGCAGAAGATAATTAAAAGAATTAAGGCATGACCTCAGCTCTCAAAAGTACTCAGCAAAAACAAGGTCTTCAGCAATGAATCTTAAATATAAGCATCATCAGAATCACCTGGAATGTCTGTTAAATCAGATTACTAGGCTCCCTGCCAAAGTGTCTGGTTCATAAGTCTGGGATGAACCCTGGAAATCTGCATTACTAACAAGTTGCCAGTTCATGTTCCTAGTGCTAGTCCAAGGACCATATCTTGAGAAGCACTGACTTACGGGAAGTAGAGAACTATGAACACCACGGAAAATCAGAGTACAAAGGTACTAATTTATGAAGATTAAAATCAGACTACGAATAATATTTTGTTAAGTTCATAAGGTATGACATTAGGTCCATGATGAAAAATGCATGGGCTTAATGTACTATTTGTAAAAAAAAAAAAGGCAAACCAGGTCCCAACTCAAGGCAAACAGAAGGGAATTATAAACTGCCTTTATTCATGCCTACTCAAGAATTAGAAAGAACTTCAGGAAATTCTCTTCACAAGTTCAGATGCTGCACTACAAGATTTCCAGTACAATGTAAGTCCATGGTTGCTGCATGTGTGGGCCACAGAAAACAGCTTTCTTCCTAAAGCTTTCCTGGGGAAAATAATAAGTATAAAAGCAACAGTTCTATAGCACACTAGAGTTTATAAGTACCTTCACATATGTTTAACCTAAGGAAATAATTGAGAAATACATGAGTGTGCATGCTGCAAACTGTAAAGTGTATTTAAATATCAGTTTCCATCATAATTTTATTCCCTATGAATATACTGTGACTATATAAAAAGTTGACTTGACTATGGTCATAAAGCTTAAAATTGAAACTTAAAATTTTTATTCTAAATGTCCAACTGCTCCATTCACAGCCACAAGGAAGAAATAACTTTGGGTGAACATTTTCACATTGTGTCATTCTCCAATCTCTACTCCTTACCTAACCTTCCATGGCATCACCATAGTTCTCTGGACCACAGATGGAAATGTGACCAGAAGAGTCATCAATGCATGGGCCTGGGATTCAACTGCAGCTCACAAACTTCAAGAAGCCTTTAGAATCACAGGGAGTCTTATAAGAACAGATTGCTGGACCCCACCCCAGAATTCCCAATTCAATAGGTCTGAAGTGGGGTGGGACCTATTTTTTTGTTGTTTTGTTTTTAAGAGAGGGACAGTGAAAGGAGGGGGGAGAAAGAGAATTAATTTTATTCAGTTTTTCGTGTGGCTTTTGTTGCTCTGCGTACATGGTGCTGGGAGTTTCTGGGCAGTGGCAGCTGCTGCTGCTTAAAGACAACCAAACCGAGAATGCCTAAATGACAGGAGCACTAGGAAAAAATTCATTTCCTTATTATTTGAAATAGAAAATGTTACGAATACAATGTACTTAAGGATGAAGAAGGAAAATGGAAGGAAATATGGAAAAGGATCAATAAGAGTTGTGAGAGATTCAAGAAAATTAGACAAAGGAGAGAAAAATGAGTAAAAAAAATAGCAAGAATTATTTTTCAGAAGAGAAAGAATGGGGCAGTTGAAGAAAGGACAAAGCAAACTATGCAAAAGGCCTCAGGCTCAAACACCCCAACCCTCCGAACTAAGCCTCTGGTATTGCCACAGAAGCAAAACTTCTGCTTTCTCTTCTTTCTGAGTGTTGGTTATTTAGCTTTTGGATGCCTTTGCAATGCCACCTGCTCTATTAGACATGGAACACAAGATGTTTAATTTTTTTAATTATTTATTCAAGATAGTCTTACATTTAGGAGGGATCGTTGCCATACAATCATAAACACATGCACAATGACACAGCAAACCGAGGTTGATGCCATTGAATGGTCTCCCACCTTTGAGTTCCCCTGATCCCATGTTCCCCCTACTTTATCTCCATGTTAGTTGCAATTCTCATGGAAGTTGAAGGATCCCAACTAGATTGATAACCCCCATATTCTCTCTCTCCATTTGCCTTGATATCCCTTCTATTACCCCCTGCCCCCTACCACCACTGTCCCTTCATCCTTCAGCATCATAGGCCATGTTCCCCTTGCTCATGTAATAATTCACCCATGTTGAGGTTATTATAAGCTTAGCCAACTTTCAGTCTGTTTCCAATTGTATTCTAGCTTCCACATATGAGAGAAAATATTAGGCCCTTGAGTCTTTGAGTTTGGAGTATTTCACTCAGAATAATTTTTTCCATCTCTGTCCATTTGGCTGCAAAGCCATGATATCATTCACTCTGATAGCAGAGTAGAATTCCGTCATGTATATACCACAGTTTTTTAATCTACTTGTCCAGTGAGGGGCATCTGGGTTGGTTCTATAGATTAGCTATAGTAAATTGAGCTGCTAAAACATTGATGAAGCTGTATCTCTGTAATAAGCCAATTCTAGCTCTTTTGGGAAAATACCGAGTGGGATACCTGGGTTATAAAGTGGTTCCAGGCCTAGTTTTTTGAGGAGTCTCCACACTGCTTTCCAGAGTGGCTGTACAAGCATGCAGTCCCACCAATAGTGTGACAGTGTTCCTGTCTTCCCACAAGCCCTCCAGCATCTGTCATTGTTCGTTTTCTTCATTTTTTGCCACTCTGATAGGAGAGTGGTGGAATCTCAGTGAAGTTTTTATCTCTGATTGCTAGTGATGTAGAGCATTTTCTCATATATTAATGGGCTTCTTGGACTTCCTCCATTGAGAAATTTCTACTTAGTTCCCCAACCAATTTATTGATTTGATTATTTGTGGCTTTTGTGTTTTTTTGTTTTGTTTTGTTTTTTAGTTGTGTGTTCTGGATATTAGCCCTCTGTCCAAGATGTAGCAGGCAAAGATTTTCTCCCATTTGGTGGGTTCTCTCTTGACACTCTTGACTAATTCTTAAGCTGTGCAGGAGCTTTTTAGTTTAATGGCATCCCATTCACTTATTCTTGGCTTTAATGCTTGTGCTATGGCAATCTTGTTAAGGGAGGCAGTGCTGACACCTATGCCATGTAGTGTTAATCCTACTTTTTATTCAAGCAACTGTATAGTTGCTAGGTTAATTTCCAGATCCTTGAACCATTTTGATTTGATTTTTGTGCAGGGTGAGAGATAAGGATCCAATTTCAGTTGTCTGCATATGATTGTCCAATTTGTCCAGCACCATTTGTTGAACAGGCTGTCCTACTTCCACACTATGCTTTTGCCCCCTTCATCAAATATCAGATGATCAAAGATTTCGGGGTTCATCTAGATACCTTCTATTCTGTTCCACTGGTCTTCAATTCTGTTTTGATACCAATACCATGATCTTTTTGTTATTATAGCCCTATAGTATAATTTCAGGTCAGGAATTGTGACACCTCCTGCTTCGTCTTTCTTGCTTAGTAATGTTTTGGCTATTCTGGGTCTTCTGTTATTTCATATGAATGTAAGAATAGCTTTTTCTTTATCCATGAAGAATGACATTGGTATATTCATACGGATTTCTTTGAATCTGTATAAGGCTTTCAGTAGAATGGCCACTTTGATTTTATTGATTCTGC